>JAGXCT010036633.1:71379-122762 GCA_022495035.1 Philopotamus ludificatus | reverse complement strand
CACACACACCTATATAGATATACACAGGCATACATATGCATATATATTTATTTATAACTACGGACTGCTCACTTTGGAAGGCTACTAAAAAATTAAAACAACCACAGCAATACAAAACACCAATTAGAGATACTAATGGAAGAATTGGGCAAGAAACCACAAAGAAAAAGTTATGGTCATTGCCAAACATCTGTAAACGCTCTTTAAACCATACGATATAACCTCGAACTCAACAGATGAGGCAGCAATATTAAAGTTTCTTGAAGCACCTTACTAGATGACCTCCCAAATAATTTTTATCTAAAATTAATCAGGTAAAAATGATGAATAAAAATTAACTGAATCCAAAAAAAGGCTCCAGGTTACGACTTTATTACTATAAACTCAAACTTAGATATTATCCGGATCAGTGGAAAGTAGCTGATATAATTATAATTCTCAATATTGGCAAAGATCACGACAAGGCAGACCAATAAGCTTGATATTATTTATGTCAAGTGTTTGAAAAACTTATTCTTATAAAAATGAAACCATTTTGAACAAAAAATAATATCATTTCAGAGCATTAATTTGATTTCCATGAGAGCCAGCCATTCAACTGTCGAACAAATGTACAGAATTGTTGATGAAATACACGACAATCTGGAAGAAAAATGGTATTGCTCTGTGGCATTCCTTGATATAACCCAGACCTTCGACAGAGTCTGGCACGAAGGACTACTGCACAAAATTAAAAAAAATCTTCCTCATAATTTCTATATAGACTTAAAATAATATATTTCTAACAGACATTTCCGCGTCAAACAAAATAAAGAAAGAAGTGCACTGTATCCGATTATCTATGGAGTACTACGGGGAAGCGTAATTTGGTCCAACCCTGTATTTACTATACACTGCTGATAAGTCCAACACCGAAAGCACCCCAATTGCCAACTATGCAGACGACACGGCACTTCTGGCATCACACTAGGATCCAGAAAAGCATCCAAAATGCTTTAAGAAATCCTGACAAATATTCACCGTTGACTAAAAATATGTAAAATTATACCAAATCAAACCACGTTAGTCCATATAACTTTCGCTCTAAGAAGGGGAAACTTAAGCTCCTGTAAGCATCGATGATGAACTAATGTCCCAGACAGACTCAGTTCAGACCTGGAAATGTGTTCAGATCGCCGTATAAACTTTAAAAAACATATAATGAATAAGAGAAAGCAATGACTCATAGGACCATACTAATAAGTATCCCTAAATAATAAACTGCTAATCTATAAATCCATATTACGTCCGTTCTGAAAATATATTTAAAGCAAAATCCTAAAATAAAAACGTAATACGAGTATGACGCTACGCATGATGATCACATATACAACTTGGATTGTGCCTAACGATGTAATCAGAAATGATTTAAAAGTCCACACTGTGATGAGAACTAATCCAGTCCCACATAAATAAATATAACCTAAGACTAAAAAATCATCTCAACAAACTGGCGTTACAGATGCGAGAGGAAATTTCAAGTACGAAAAGGGGTTTAAAAAGGAGCAGAGCGTTCGATATTCTAAATAAAGCCAGAATAAGGCATTCGGCTTGAAGATATGATCACTGGATCCTTTCTTTGCATGGTAATAATTATGATAAATGCAACTTATTGTAATAGTTTACAGATTGTGTTATTGAATTAATAAAAAAAAATATATTTTAATGACTATTTGTCATTTAATAAGAGTTTATGTATCATTATCGTCAGAAAATCAGAAAAGAAGATCCAGAAAAATTCACATATAAAATATTGTTGCTCTTTTTTGTCGAAAATGCAATTTTCTTTAGCTAGCTGTATACGAAATTTCTCCGCAATGAAAGGAACAGTCCGTATGAAGCTTTAAGGATGCGTGATAAAAATAAAAGAAAATGCGATACGTTATAAAAGACGAAACGATTCCGTACTAAAAATTTCGTCGCTATTTTTGTTTTATTTTGTCCCGCTGAGAGTGAAGGTCCTGCTAAACCCAGGTCCGGGTCCTGTTTACGGCCCGCGGGATCCGAGGCTTTCCTTTCGCGGACATTGTGCACTCTTTATTGTGATGCTGACAGTAAACTTTCTGTGATTTGTCTACGTAAAGTTTTATGAAGTATCAGCTTCATTTACAGCCGACGCTGTTTTGTCGTCGGCAAATTTTACGCGACGTCGGATTTTATTGCGACGCTGATTGCCATCTCCGCAACTGCTACTTACTACTTTTATGTCATGGCCGATACTGGCGGCTGTCAAACGAACGGGTAGCAGTATGACAATGTGGAATCCGGTCCTTAATATTTATTATTCGGATTAAGACAGTGAGAATCTAAAGAGAGAGTGTTTTTGTGACATCATTAATCAAAAAAGTATTTTAAAACTTATATTAACACTATTGTCTTTAACAGTTTTTAAAAAGGGCGATGTTGTTTTGTCCCCGTGTGGCTACGATAATTTAATAAGAGAATGTTTTAACATTTCAAATAATTTTTTAAAATCGAGATAAAAATAATAATGATTTTATATGTTTTAATTTATTAATTTGCACTATATGCACAAAAACGCCATTGGTGTTCAAAGCATAATCTCTCTCGCGAACGGGTTATTGAAAATAATATATTATTTTTATTTCGCGAATGAAATATGGCCCGTGTCATCTGCAGTGGTCGTAAAAGCTTTTCCGATATTCGTCTTGCTCCCCCCACCCTAAAAAATTCTCACACCCCCATCTAGTCTTTCATGTCTTTCATGAGCTATGACTGATCTTCGATTGTGATAATCTACTTATATTTAAATAATTATTATATTTTATAAAAAAAAAAAACTATTAACACGTGTAGTACGGTCACGATGCGGAAAGTTTCGTTGCACGAGAGTCGCATAATTTATATCGTAAAGATAAGCAGCATAGATGCCTCATAAATCAAGAATAGAAGAAATTTGCGAGGCTTTACGGTCCAAGATAACCGGAGGTCATAAATCCCCAACTATGCGGAGAAAACTCACTTTTGAGAAAATCCAGACCGGAAAATCACACCACGGCTTTCAGCAATCAATTATTGAGCCGGCCAAAATCACATTATTTCGGCTGCCCGAGCATCGAGCCATGGAAAAAAATAAAAATTACGATCCCACTTTTATTCGGCCGAAAATCGCGACATTCGGCTGTTGCGAAAACGATATTTACGTCCGATGCCTACATTAAAGGCGTCGTTAAATATTTTAGATTGTTCCTGCAGGTCCATGACCATAACTCTGTGCGACGTTACCGTTCAAGAAACGGCGAAAAAAAATACGATAGAATCGTAAAATGTGGTCCAGGTGGTCCGGCGATTTGCGACACTGCTGAGCTGGACCAACAAAGTGAATTTATGGACTTGGCGGGTTACTTAGTTATTTTTCTCGGATACTTTCGTATTATTAAACGTAAAAAAAAGATCGCTCTTTCTAAAACTAAATTTATTGTTGAATCCAATTACTATAAATCTAAAGATAGATGCGACGGTATTAAAAATGATTGCTGCTTGTTACGCCATCAATGTTAAGCACTGCTCAAATCACGTGTCGCTCATATCCTGTGACTTGTCTCCGCCAACGTGCACGTGCTACAATGAACGTGGCTCTCTAGTTTATCTACGCTCACAATTGATCCATTCCAACAGTTTCAATTATATCTCGCTCATGTCAGGAGATAATCACGACTCGGTGAGAAATATCGCAGCACTTACGACGCAATACTAAGATGTCCTGACAAAAATATCCACAAAACGTAAAGTTGAAATGAAGAAGGACGGTCCAAATCCTGCCCAATTTGTTGCGGGACCCAAAGTCCATTTCAATTACTGGGGTCCGGAGCAGGATCAAATCCCACAACCGGTCGTAGGACTTAGGGCGAACACTTTGCGGCATCTCGCTCCACCAATAACCCGTACAATTGCGTTTTTATGTGAGGGCCGAGACCCGCAGGCGCCAATTCCTCACAGTCTAGACCTCAAATCCACGACGATTTTTCATATCAACCCTTTTTTCGCCGACCAAATAAAAAAGGAACAACACGACGATACTTTCAAGCGGCAAAGTTTCCATCTAAATTTAAATAAAGGCAACTTTTTCCCGTATTTAAAATTTAATAAAGCGGGAGTCCCTGTCCGCGTCCGTTGCGACACTTTGCGAAAACCTCTTTCGCGCGCGAATCATTCTAATGGACGCATTTTACTTGCCATTTAAAACATTTTCATAAACGACCTGTTACGTAAATTTCCATTAAAATATTTTTAATGAAATCCCTTGGAACGGACCGCAAACTTTTAAACGAAAAATCCGGTCAAAATGAATTCGGCCACTGTAAAACATGTATATTAAGCAGGGGTAGGTACCAAGCGACACACGAACCTCGGGCATTTTAAAAATATACGAATTGGTTCGTTTTATAATTAATAATTAAAACGCGTATCCTTGTAAATGCACAACAATCGTTTCAGATTAATTATCAGAAAATAATTGATAATTTACTGGATTTAATCAGTTCACAATATTCTCATAAAATTACATTATTTTTAAATGAATAATTAGAATTTTCCAAAATTATAATGAATATAATAAAATCGCTATTTTCAGATATTATATTATGCAATTGAGGATTTCTAAGCATTTAAATGTTTTAGTAATAATTTCTTTCGCATTTAAATTAATCAATTTAAAACACATAAATAATAATTTTCTTCTAATAAATCCTTGGGTGATTTGACTCTCAGATTCATCACACTTCATCAAAAATATCTAATCTAAGTACCTAGCAGTGCCAATTTGATGACTTTTTTAGAATCTTTTGTGTTTGTCTGAAAAAAGTCTAAAGAATAAATATTATAAATAATCATTGTCCTTTATTGTCTGCAAATAACGAAAAAACGTGGCTGCTGTTGCCACGGGGGCGATGTTTTCTCTCGCTTGTTTCTGGTACAATATGGCGAGTGCGAGTAAAACATGCGTGTGAAACATTCGTGAGGGAACAGTCTGCGGCGAGACATCGCCGAGTGCACTTGTTATTTACGCGTCATATTGATTAGTTAAAAATCCGAAATATCGACCAAATTATAAACTATGTCATAAATAACCATTTTTATACTTAGAATAATCCAATTTTCAAAAAATTGCTAGATATTGATGAAAAAAATATGAATATCTTGACACGAAATGCTTGGGGTCCCTGAGTGACCCCCTTCGAACGACGCGGTTGATTTCGAGCCGCGTTACGGATGGGCAATAAATACTATAACAAAATAGATAATCAGTTTACTCTATTAAAATAACAGGCACCTATATTTTAATTCCATCTTAAATTTAAACAAATCAATATCGAAGCACTCCCTAATATAAACAGAACTGTTGCTGAAGTTCTCATAATATTAAATTTTAAAAAAATATATTTTTCTTAATCCCTTCTACTGAAATCACGACAAACACTCACTTAGTTATTTTAAATCAAAAGTTATTCCTGTTTCCCCTCTACTAATTTCCCGCTTCCTTTAGTTGATTAAGATATTATCTTCCAAATAATAAAAACAATTGAAATATACTAAACGGATATTGAGAAATAATTATTTTACTGAAATACTATTTTATTCAAAAATAGTCTCATATTTTTTTTATTGAAAAATTTAATAGCAGTTTAAGGGGTTTACCTAATATGTCATAAATATAAAATAATATTACGACTTCTAAATTCATATCAACAATATATTATCAAAATATTAACGAAAGGTATATGGAGGAAAACGAGTATTGCATCAAACCTCAGTATTCGGTCTATAAAAATCAAAATCAAATCATTCGATATATTAATTATCGCTCAACATTAAAATATGATTTTAAAATAATTAGTTTAATCTATTGTTTTTCAATAAAAATATTTTATTCTAAATTTTGATTCGATTCTGGTCGATTTAAATTTAAAAGAAATTATTAATCAGATTGAGATAGTGAAACATTAATAATATTGCAGCTTAAGAAATTATAATTAATATAATAAAAAGTAATTGATAGAGCAATAAGTTATGAATATTGATTTAATACGATTTAAAAAAAAACCTTTTAAATACAAAGCATTAATTTACATGTAAATTGCTACAATACGTATATTAAAAGAATTAATGTTGTATAACAAAAAGATTTTTAAGAGAGAGGAAATTAAATACAGATGGTAGAACAAAAGAATACTTATTTTAAATATATTAATTTATTAAATGTATCCTATTGCAGATAGTGATACAAAATATCGCGGTGCTTTATCAGCCACTGTACGTCGCAGCTGGCATGCGCCTTAAAAAACTTATTCAAACCCGGAGCCGAATAGAATCCTTAATCCCCGGGTGGAATACGGCAAAGGGCTGAATTCAAATTGCCAGTCAAGAAGACAAAACGCGATAGGCAATATAATGCATTTTAAAAATGCGCCCTAATAAACAAGGCTGTCTCGCCCGGGCTGAGCCCTGACAACGGAATGGATGCCCGCGATAAAGGCGCGTCCTCACCCGCGGCGCGTGATCGGCGCCGAGGCGTCCCGACGCTCCTATCGCTACCCGCCGGAAGATAAACGCGCCGATCCCATTATTTCCACTTTTCTTTCGGTTTACCGGCAAAACAAAGGGGCGTCGCCGCTTATCTGATCGGATTTTCACCCGTTAATTTTCGACGTGATTTTTTGGAAAATGTATAAATAGCCGGACTGCAAAGAGGCGTCGTCCCCCCTTTTTGATTTAAGGCTCTATTAAATATTTTAAAGTGCGCCCTCGATACCGATATTGTAATTTGTAAGCGTGCGGGTTTTAAACGCGCCGATATTCGTAAATCACACCAATACTTGGTATGGTTCAATTTATAGTAAATCTTCATGGATTAAAATAATACGTGTGATAACTTATAGTATACAATTTATTTTTAAATACCAAGAAAATTTACAACTTATTTTTTTTACTTGAGCGGGTATGTTTAAAGGTGATAAAACTCTTTTAACAATTTTCAGGGAAAAAAAATAATAATGTACGTTTTGATTAGATATTCATATTTACTTTTTATATGTAAAAACTTATTGTCAATAATTACAATATCCCTGTAAATTTATCAAAAGTAGCTGAACCGTATAATGTTGTCCCAAGAATATTTATTTTTTAAAGTGATATAACTTCATTTGTACCAATCATATTAAAACAGGTTTTTCCGTTTTTTTAATATCAAATCTATTTTCTTACGGATGGAGAAATTATTATACATTGGCTGTTTAAAGAAGATGAACCCCACATTTTTTTATAAAATCTCTATGGAAGAAATTCATTTTAAAAACGAGAAAGGCCTAAAAATTTTAGCAATATCACTACTTCATCACTGTACACAACTTTAAACCCCAAAACAAGAAAGAAATAAAGAGATATGATTGGTTTATCGCCTTACATACCTCCGATTGTAAAGTAGGAATAAGTTTGTTATTAGTTATCTTATAACATTATCAGTCTAATATAACATTAATTAATTATTAATAAAGTTGATTTTCGTTTACTTACATGTCTGAGTTTTACTTATTTTTTATTTAAAATATTACATTTCAGAAAAGCCAATTGATATATAAATTAAAAATTTTAATTCATTATATTTTTTATAATTTGTACTTATGTATTATTATTATATCAATTTTTATTGCATGTTACAGATTTTTTATCGTTAAAAATAGCTTAAACTTGGGAAATAATTTGTGGATAAACGTAAATTCAGGGTACTCCATAAATAAAGTGGAACGCGTTTTTTTCATTTTTAAAAGAACTGAAAAAAAACGTAATTTGTGGGAAAACGTAAATTCGGGGTACTTCATATATACAGTGGAACGCGTTTTTTTACATATTTGAAGAAACTGAAAAAAAACGTAATTTAGTGGGAAAACGTATCTAAATGTTTTATTTAATTTTTAAAAAGGTGCATTTGATTTGATAAAGGATGCATTTGATTTGAAAAAGGATGCATTTGATTTGAAAAAAGGTGTATTTGACGTGAAAAAACTGTATAAATCATTTTTATAAAATCAGTGATATTCATAAATCTACGATTACTTATAAACATTGATAATTTTAAATAAATTTTATTCCAACGAAAATAAAAACCGTTTTAAAATCCATAAACAAAACTAAACGTCATAACTTTTTATTATTGTATTCTTGTGTATATTATATTATAATATATAAATCTATAAATATACGTTTTAGATGCTGTAATGAAAATTTCTACTTAATAGAGTATTCCATAATATTAAAAAATATAAATATGAAAACATGTATAGTACCTGATCAATGAACTAAGAAAACTTAATATTTAACAATGGCGTAATGTCAGATATTTCAATTAATGCTAGCTGCATAAATGCATACTTTAGTAAAGACTTAAGCTGCTATTCCATTCCATATTTTAAGATTTCAATGAGTTGATTCCAGGATTAACAGAAAGGTCATCTCGTAGTTAACTATTATATTATGTTAGCGAAGAAAATCATTTTTTTATTAAATATTATTAGTATAATAACTCATCTTGTTAGGTAGAAAAGAAATACACTAACATTTATGATAGTAATTATTATTTCGATTAAAAAAAATATGCTTTATTATTTAACAACAGATGAAATATGAAAACCAAACAATGGTTGATAATTAAATTATTTAATATTTCAGATTTAATCCATTATATGCATTGTTTTCGCAGCGATTTACGAGTTCCATTTTTTTACGTGAACGTATGTTCTTATCCACCAAGTGAATCAAATAATAGATGTATCTTAAAATATTTTAATTATTTAAGATGTATACTGTTTCCATATAATATTTTAAATTTTTAAGAGTCTTGTGCCAACTTATTTTGCAGGGGACACTTCTAAAAATCGTACTCTACCCATAATAATATTTCAGAATGCATTCCGGCGCGGAGCACTTTATTCAAAACGGGCGCGGTGGCAATATTCGCAAATTCGCTTGTCGCATGCAACTCTTTTGGTATCCTTTGGGTACCTCAAACCCTTTGGGTATCGGGCTGCACCGCAATGCGGCTAGTTACATCACAAGAAGTGGCGCTGTTTGTTTTGTTAGCGCGGTTCTAAGAAGCAGTCCGTGTCACACGGGAACAACGCTCGTCGAGTATCGATTTGTCAGCAGGACAAGCCCCGGGATAAATTCGCACTTGTTTGCTGAACGGGTTGATGCCCAATCACATTCGAGAACTGATTCAATAACCGACTGTTTATTTTTTGATCGTTATTCAACAAACTATTCATCATTAAATATGAACGATTGAATTTCATCGAATTTATAATTAACTATATTTTTATATTATCTAAGATATTCGGTATTATTTTAACATTATAGTATAATTCAATCAATATATTCAGGAGCGTTTCCTTGAATAAAATTGATAGGATCTTACATAATTCCGGGATAGCAAATTTATTTTCCGCCGGGCGATTTCGTCATACGTTTCGGCCATTTTTCAATTTTAAATATTTTATCGGCGAAATTTCCTTCGAGAACTTTCTTACCCGCATCTCTCCAGTGGCGGTACGTGCCGGTGATTCCTTTTTTTGCCATACAAAATAGGTGTCGGCGGAGGCTGCAAACTTACCAGACCGGGCTAGGAATTCCGTATATCGAATTTCAATCTTTTCTCATCCCAAGCGCCGACTGGCAATGTTTTTTATTTGTTTTTCACAAAGAGGCTCGTAAATCTCATACCTGACATCTAAAGCTGTTTTCCAACTATTTATATGGTAATAAATCTTTAACGCATATATAACAAAATAGCTCCCGCAGAGTAAACGGCTTAGTGACCGCTAAATATTGTCACATTTCCCCATTTCAAAATCACAGGTGAACGCGAAAATTTGCATTTCTATTTCGCGACCACATTTTTCACTCAAATAAATTGGCAGCCGTATGCGCCATTTTTGTATTATGCGCGGAAAAATATTCAAAATCCGAATATCGCATTTCTCTCCGCATCTCGAACGGTCCCCATTGAAATGCATATAACCTTTGATCGTAGATACGCCACCAACATTTCCATTTAAAAACCTGAACTCTGATATTAATAAAACCTCGTCGATCTATTTGCCGACATTTTTGATGAAAATTCGAGAGCATTTTCCGCTCGGTGGAAAAATATTTTCATTTCATATCGAGACCGTAAAACCACTCGCAAAAAATTAAGCTAATTGACGATTCGAATTTTATTCATATACCGCAACGAATATACACATTTCATATCACGTTAAATACAAAAATAATAAAACATTTCTAAATTTAAATAATATATATACATATTTGTCACATCTTGGCAAACTTATTTTGTATAGTAATAGTTTCCCGGTTGAAAATCCAGAATATTTTGCATACGAAAAGCACGTACCTCCCATAAGTTTCGAATTCTTCGCGGCTTTTATTTTTTCAGACCGCCAGTATTTCGGTTATCCCAGCAGGAAACTTGTATCGCCGAAGAGCAAGTTGGAAGACCAACTTTAGGCTTCTGCCCGCGGAACGTGCTAATTCAAGTCGAACCGGCTATCGTCAAACCAGACGCAAACTGACAGTTTAGTTACGAAATATATTATGTATCGAAAACTTTTTCACTAAAAAATAAATGTAAATATATCACTTAATTTTTTTTTACTGAAACAACACTTTAGTCGTTTGCAGCGAATGTGATTTACTGCCCTCGCTATCTAGTTTAAGGCGGCCTCATCCAGTAATTTATGACCAAAAGTGGTCTAAATATACTCGCACGCCAAAAAAAAACAATATATCGCCCGTGTACTTTCAAAGGGTTAAAATGGATAACGGACAGATAAAAATTGTGTGTGTATATATAAAATCTAGAACTGTTGTGTGTACAATTTGGTACCGGTAGCAACTACTGAATAGACACTTGAACCTATAACTTAGTTCTTGCTGTGAAAGTACCTCAACAAACCGGGGCATCAGCGATCCTTGCATTTCCCACAGGAGCACTGCGGTACCTTGTTCAGACTTATAAAACTATTTCAAATTTTATTATAACATGGAAACTTGCAGAGACACTATTTTTGAAACATTTCGTACTTTCGGCGTGTAAATATAAAATTTTTGCATGAATTTCACGAAAAGTAATTATTCTTTTTATGAAAAAATATTGAAAATGTATACGACATAACTTATTGCTGACTTATAACAGATAACGACGTTTTAGTGAGTAACAAAATTTTCCATTCATTAAATAAAAATATAACTCATAACGGCTGATGTTTATACTATTATTTAATACCATTACCGTAAAAACAAATATAATTGTATATAGAATAAGAAAATTTATGGAAACATAACTTAAAG
Organism: Philopotamus ludificatus; assembly: GCA_022495035.1. Lineage (NCBI taxonomy): Eukaryota > Metazoa > Arthropoda > Insecta > Trichoptera > Philopotamidae > Philopotamus > Philopotamus ludificatus. The sequence continues at coordinate 111,359 of JAGXCT010036633.1, read as the reverse complement.
AGAAATTCGCCAATGAGGATTACCTAATCGAGATTAAAGAACAAGGAATGGTATCAGGGGCGTATGGTGGTATTGATGTTGGGTGTGCTGAATGTGGGAAAAAGAAATTATAAAAAAAATACAGTTTTTTTTTAATGAATTTTATTATAATTTATACATTAATTCTTATTCTTCGTTTTTGCGACATAAATTTTTCAATATCGTAAAGTGTGCCTATCTGTTTTAGTTTTATCATTATTTTTTTCTCCATTAATATTACTTGAAAAATTGATGTCGCAAAAACGAAGAATAGAATTATTATATGAATAATAATAAAATTCATTATTGTTTTGTGTGAAAAATAATCATGAATCTATTATCATAAAATGCATTAAAAAATATTGCTTACTTTAATGCAAAATATTTATAATAACGATCATTATGAAAATTTTGAGAGATTACATTAATTGTAAAAATAAAAATCAATCTGTGGCTTATAAGAGAGACTAAGATTTGATTATAATATAAATATATTGGGTTGATTAAAACATTGAGACGTTTTTGTATGATCCTAGCAAAAAATATCTTTTCTCGGAACTGACGAATAATATCTGTTATAAAATTATCCTTATATACAAAGAATGATTTCTCTCTAGTTTCTATTCAACTATAGCCGAGACAGCTTACAGTAGAGATCACTTATATGTTTTTTAAATGTCAGTCGATAAAGTGCATGTACGGTAATATATATTTATGAATTCTATAAACTTCATAAAGTCAATAATGCGACTGTGGCAGCCATAAATATTTGCCATGTGTATGGAGAAAATACCATCAAAGTTCAACAGACATAAAGGTATTTTACAAAATTCCGATCTAGGAATTTTTCATTGACTGTTTGGTGACTGGCCGAAATTCATAAAAAAATGTTATGTTTTGTGTATGGTGGAATTTCAAGGTATTGCTAGTGGGTATAAGTTTATTGATTTTTTTTTTAAATAATTGTAAAAAATTTGGCGATAGAGCAAGTAAATTATTTCCTTCAATTATTTTTTTGCATTCAATTTAGTTTTACTCCAACGGTATTAAGAAGTTGATGGAAAGGTAGAAAAATAGTATAAGAACCGATGGAGATTATTTATTAGTATTAGGTAAAAAAAAACATTATTTCATACAAAAGAATGTCAATATCTTTGTGTCAATATAAATTGTATAGTCTCAGTGATGAAACCCGGATAGATGTTAGCAGAATTAAGCAAATCATAAGAATTAGATGAAGTACACATTAAAAATATTACATACACATTTTTTTGTACTGCTACTACTATCAAGTATATATATTTGAAAAAAAAAACCTTGTAAAAGTTACGGCCAATCAAACGCGTAGTGTCGGCTAGTGGCGTGTGGTGTGCGCGCCCCGGACATAGGCAAAAACGTGTTTGACGTGGAATCCACGTCCCCGTAGGCAACGAGTTAAAGTAATGGTAAATTTTAATTTGTCTAATTAATTTTAAAAAAAATGGTTAATATTGAGGCAACAGCAGGTTTACTGAGGAAAATTATATAAATTGAAATGCATTTTAGGTCATCTTTTCAGAATTATTTGAATTGAAAATCTAAAATTACATACTTCAGCAATAAAAAAGATGTTCAATAATATTCCCCTCGGCTTATTTTTGATCCATTATTCAAGTACTTTGTTCGAAAGCGAGTGTATTACGCATACATTATTTCGGGGAATATTTGTAGAACATCTGAATAAAAACAACACCCGTTACGCACTCGATACCGCATTTCTTCACATCGCCCGAATACATTTGTTTTTCTTCCGTTTCCTTCGGCACCCTTGCATTATGCCATGCCCTTTGGAAATGTCCTTACATGTACGGCCGTACGGGAAAACGGTGAATTATTAAAAGCTTTTAATGTGCAAATTCCGGGACAGGGGCCGTATTATTTGAATATTTCTACGTTTTCACGGGGAATGGCACGTGGGATCTGGGCAGACCTACGGGACACGGGGGCGAATTGGACAAGAACTGCATTTATTATTTACAGCGGAGACGGCGTAGCAAGCACGCTTGGGTGCCCCCGATGACAAAAGCATGTCGTGTAATTGAAAGTATAAAAAAAAGTTGAAATGGCGGCAGTCGTGTCGGGGCGAAAAAAAAAATAAAAACTACACCCGAATGAAAGAAAGTAGTGTCGCCCCGGGGAGTCTTAAAAAACTGCGGGTGCTCTGGGTGTATGAAGAAAATACATTTATTCGCGTACGGCGCGAATATTCTCGCAAATCCTGATGTATTTCCATATTTCTGAATTTTTTCGAGGTTGCACATCCGGCCGGCCGATACATCGGTCGTGCTCTCCGCGTTTGCTAGTTGCTGAAAAAGCTAAATGAGCCCGTTCCATCGCCGTCCGAGCAGGAAAACAACGCCATTTATATGATAATACGGGACCGCGGTTACATATCAAAAAGCTATACGACGCCGGCCATAATAAATTGCACAGTAAAATATAATATCCCGCAAATGGACCAAAATATATATGTCTCTTATTCCTTGCGGGATACGAGAGGAATAATACACTTTAAGGGAGCACAACGCTTAATGGACATATAAACATATATGACTTTTTACGATTTGTTTTTTGTCCTCTCTGAATAATTTAACGGTATACGTCGAAGAGTTTCTTATGAAATGACAATGTTTCGCCAACTAATCGATAATTTCAACATACATCTTGCATTACGTCATTTAATGGCAAATACTATATTCATAAGTTTGATCAAAAACGCACAACATTTACACAAAAATACGCAGTAATTTCAATCTGATACATCATACATACGCCTTTTCCAAAATTCGAAGTAATTATGGAACACAAATGGCGTTAGCGACATATGCAATACATAAAAAACTAAAATCCCGTCAAACAGATTAGAATATTAAGATGCAAATGTGTCCATCATCGAGTAAATCCTACAATTCGGACTAGAACAAAGTTAATGAAATTATAAACATAGAAGATGCGATAATCTGGCCAAACCAAATCAGAAGCAGGCAATATTCAACTCATCGAACCACTGAATTCCCAATGATAAAATTATTTCAAAATGGAAAAAAATTGTAATATAGAAAATACGATATTTTTCCGAATTATTACGATTATATATGTATTAATATTTAAATCATACATATTCGAAGCGATTCATCTTATATTACAACGGTCACTTTCACAGAGCCCGCATTGTCTATGGGTCGCTCTGTATCCGTTATCAATTCATTATCTATTCAAAACCACATAGGAGACCATCCCTTGGCAAATTTACAAAGAACCTACACACGACAATGAATTATTTTATTACAATTTTAATGATGAAATTCATACGTGTTTGCACACTGTTACAAACGAGACGATATAACGAAACAAAATTTTGCGAGAAAAACGATGGACAAAAACGAGCCCACTTTACAAGGTTAATCCAATAAAAAATTAATGAGTTTAGTTAGGTGAGTTTTTACTAAGCCTTCAGATTATCTTTCTCTCTCTCCGTCCATTTTTTTATTTATCCAGATTGCCGAACACTCCTTTCGAGAATAAATACCATCGTACAAAATAACAATTCTGAAAAATCGATCAGAGCTTATTTGCGTATTCGCAATATAATTGTATTGAGTAATGAATTGTTACATTCGATTAATCGCACTGGATGACATGAACATTGGATGAGAAGCGCCGTAGCGGCACATCTCATCAAATCACATTGATGCTCAATGTGTACTTGGAATTCAATTGCCTCCCGGGGCATTGAATTTAATGTACAGGGTCGTAGCGGGCGTGGGGAGGGGCGCCCCGTATCGTTAGTCGCAGGTGGCGCGACCCAGATTGGGAACATCCATCCCAATCCATGCACCCGCTGTGGCTCGGAGGCCCCTTTACGATCGAGACGAGCTGCAATAAGGTTAGAAGGTGTGGTCTTCGGCCATATCGGATCCGGATCACGTTCCCAGCAGGCAGACAGTCAGGCAGACGCCGCCTGTGCAGGCATGGAATTCAAACGAGACCGGTGTCGTAAAAAACACGGTATACCGGATGCTGGATCAAATGCATACGGTGTCAGAAGGAACGGGTTCAAATGTTTCGGCCTCGTATAAATTGAAGGTCGCAGAGGGCGTAAATCGCCAGGGAATGTATGATTTTTGAACCAGAAAGAACGAAGAATGGACCGAATCATTTTATGTTTTCTGAAATAAATAAGGTAATTCGGAAAATGTTTAAAAAATCGGAAATCTTTCCTCACCAATCCCCAGATGGGTATATTAGGAAAACTCAATTATTTAAGATTAACTCATATTCACCTTCATATCGATCAGTTCGGTTGTGTAAAGTATAACATAATAAAACAAAATTATTTTCGAGTTTGTTAGCTAAGAGGAAATTCTATCAATAAATTTGTATTTTCAACTTAGTACATACGGTTATAATTTTTTTCGTGCTTCGGGCTATATTTTCCATCTTTTCCAGTTTTTCAACCAATTTATTCCAAACAAATCTAACGTTTCAAACACACGCGCAAAAAAAAATGTCACAACAAAGGAAATTTCTTATTGGTTGAACTAATTTTATCATACATATTATATAATGATTTTTTGCCAAAATGGATCTGATCAAAATGTTCAATGCATTAGCAGTATTTTCATACATTTTGATTAATAAAAATATAATCAACAATGTAATTTAACACATTGCCTAAAAAGTCATAACTCTTTTATTAATCAAAATATTGATCCGAAAATTTAATTACTTGAACATCGACATTTATTGGATAGGATTCTAAACAAACTCCTTCTTGTAAAAGAGCCATAAAATATTTCGAATAAATGGTTTTATATCCACTTGTCGCATTTGCCGAAAATCTCCTCAAGGTCTGTAAAAATGTCTTTTTGTATTGATACGACTATCATGTACTAACCAAATAAATATTTGAAAAAACAAAACTTTGTAAAAGTTACAGTTAATCCAAGGCATAGTGTCGGCTAGCGTGTAATATACGCGCCCCGGACATACACAAAAAGGTTTTTGACGTGGAATACATAACCCCCCGTAGGCAATGAGTTAATTAAAATACCTAATTAAATAACGTCATTTGGTTGTTTTAAATTTTTTTAAATCGCAAGAATTCAAGAATATTTTTTATATCTCGAGCAATAATTTTAAAAATATCAATGAAAATCAATCAAGTTATGATCTAATTGTATGTTCAAAATGTCTTTATTTAAATGGCTCGAACACAATTTTATTTTATTATTCTTGTATTTTGTAGATAATTAAGTTAGGTCCACGCCCTTTCTAAATATTAATGTAATTTTCCATGTTATTGTAACCTAATTTTATTGTGTGAAATAATTTTGAAATATTCATTAGAATACCCAATGAAAAGTATATCAATGATATTCGCAAAACGTTATCCAAAGCTATGTCGATGCCAATATTTATCACAATAGAATTTGTAATTCGGGGCTTTAAAGGACACTCTGACCCGTTGTCCTCCCTCTTTCACAGCCATTCAGAGTTTTGAAGATAAAGTCATATAATCCCTACCCTGTTTGGAGCTAAGATATCTGGATTTCCACTACAAACTTGCCAGACACCGTGCGATTAAACTTGCGATAATCCCTGCAAATATACTTTTGTCGAGAGATACACTCTCACAAAAAAGGTTAAACCCGATAAACATCACGTTTGATCCGATACATAAACACTTCCGTCGTGAATGGGTAGAAGAAAGGGGGGAGGGAATTCTTCCGGTGATAGGTGAGCGTTATTAAACAATGTCAGAAGAAAACCTGTGTTCCAGGAATGCGATCTCGTGATTTGACCTCAACGGCTGGTTGGATCCCCGAGATATTTGCTCTTTGTAAGAGAAAGCTTAAGAATTTAGAAAAGAATTCAGATTGAAACGGGAGATTCCGCCGGAAATAAAGGGATTCAAATTTATCTCGGTGGTGTTGAGCCGATGGAGCCAACGTACATATATTGGTGGACATTCCATCGTCGCATAAAGCTAAATTCTTCTCAGTTGTTTTAGACAAAAAACATCAAACAATTGCAAAAAATATAATATGCATATCGATAAAATCCTACCTCGTTATCCTTATCAGCATCTTTGATGTGTTGTGCTATGAATCGGACGCCGCGTAAAGCCGCTTGAACTTCTGGTGACATGTGCCTAGGCAGGACGTTATCAGCATCTAAAAAAATATTATTAAGTATATTACAGTGCTGTTGAATTCTTAAAATATAAAAGAAGATTATTAATTTTCGTTTAATATTTTTTTTTTTTTAAATATAATGCGCTAGCTGTGAGCGTTTTGTGAATTCGCCAGTTTTAGAATTTTATATCAATATTTCTAAAGGAAGCTTTATTGCAACTTTGACTTTATGAACAACGGCAAAGATCAAAGAGTGCTTTTCATTTTATTTTTTTTGTAATAACGTAGTAAGCGCTTTCAGTATAAAGAAAATAGTACCCATATAAAAGATTTAATATATTTATTTTCTGGAGAAAATATTTTCGCCGTAAATATAAATTACCTGGTAGTGGCATGTGAGAAGCACCTCTGGCGTCATCATCCGCTCCTCTTCCGAATGCTTGACCCACTGAATCGAATCCTTCCTGCCCACTCTTGTAATCCGGTGTAAATGGATCGCTCAGGCTCTCGCGGCTGAAAATAAAATATCGATTTTAAAAATGGATATATATTTTATGTACAAGATTCAAACGCAGTTTCCCCCGACACATATTTGAATCACCTGTTGCCTCAAGTAAGAGAACTAGTTGTTTTTCGTTTCCTTCCCGTACCATATTCCAGCTTCCTTTTGTAATATTTCTCCTTTACTCTATCGCGTCATATCACATCGTAAATTACTCGTATGTCAAGGAAATACGGAAAACAATTTCGTAATAATACAACGCAATAAAGAAAAGATTTGTACGGCAAACCCCGCATACATTTGTAAAACAAATGTAATTCCCGATGTAAACGTTTTGAATACGCGAATAAAATAAAATATTTACCTCAAATCGATTTCGTTGGTGTAGCCATTGGACATGAAGGTGTCATCGTAATCCGGCAGAGAATATTTGGTGCGTCGCATCATCAGTATCTTGGGTAAGAAGTGCAGGAATAGTTTGTTCATCCAATTCGGCATGTTATGCGTAGACGGAGATCTGCGAAAACGGAGAGAATATTTGAAGATGCTGAATTGAGTCTCCTGGCTCTGCGTTTCGAGTCCAACGTAAACGGACCTATCGTAATTTAATTAAGCGAACCGCAACTGCAAGAGTACGCAAACTTCGACACAATCAAGATTGCATGACCACTCGAGGTGCGAGGCGCCGATCTGGTTAGACGCCAAATTGGTGGTGTACTCCGGCGGGTACACGGCGTCCCAGCGATCCCAGGGGAGCACCCGTCTGATGCGGTTAATTGCTAATCAAACATTTAGCCGTCTGGTGCCGAGATGACATGACTGGCAAGCTGGACGCAGAATCGGTACAAAATTATCATTACAATTCTCATCGTATAAAAAAGTCGAGACGTTTTTATATGATCCTAGCAAAAATAAGGGGTTTTCTTAAAACTAATAAATAACATATGTTTTAATATTATAGAGGCAGATTTTGGAAAAAAACGCGATTTCAAATCCACATATGATACAATTTAAGATATACGAGGCGATGAGCAGTCTCAATATTCGTCAAAAGTTGATATATATATGGTAAGGCTTTAATATCAAAGGTCAGATGCAAATTGCGTCTTTAATCTGAGTTATCTCAAGAATTTGAGACACACCGCGGTTTGAGACAGGGAGACGCTCTAGCATATTTGCTATTTAACATAGCACTCGAAAGTGTAATAAGAGACTCCGACGTGGATTCTTAAAAAATGATGCAGCTTCTTGCCTATGTGGACGACATATACATTGTGGCGATTGAGAGCGGCAATTGGGATGGAATTAAGGATTAACGAGACCCTGACAAAATACATGCCCATATATACCAAGGATGAATCCTTGAACCCCTGAGAGTCAAAGAGAACAGTTACATAGCCATCCAGGAATTCACATACCTCGGGTCGCTTATTACAAATAACAATAAAACCAATTAGGTAGTACGAGAAGAATCATGCTGGCAAACCGGTGCTACTTTGGATTTCAAAAGCATATAAGGTCTAGATTCCTCGCAACGAAGACTAAACTCAAGCTCTACATGACCCTCATCAGACCCGTCCTAACATACGGATCTGAATGTTGGGCTTTGACAAACAAGATAAGCGACAACTGGATATCTTGGAGAGTAGAATTCTGGGACAACGGGAAATGGCGTATCCGAAGCAACCGACTATACAAGGATACACCGATCATAGCTGTCGTCAGGTAGGCTTACAGAATTCTGAACTGGAAATTTTTCATTGACTGATAAACCACAGGTTAAGCGGCCTTCAAAGTCTAATGACGATAAGCTGAGAGTCAAAATTAACACAGATCCACATTAAAATACTAAGGAGATCGCGGTGAGGATGAGAGTCAATCATTGTATTCTTGTTTGGATTCCTCCAATTCCTTTAATTATCAGCTGTTAATTTATTGGACCGTGCTCAACATGTGTTGCAAGTGCAAGACAAAAGCACGATCTTTTCGCTTCGATTGGCGAGATGAGAATTATTTAGTGCACAATAAGGTAACATAGAAAAGACATTTGGGTATACCTTTACAAGCCCATAAAAAGTAATACTTTTCATTCGGTGGGATTGCAAGGGTATTGTATATTTTAAAATAATCAACGATTACAGCAAAACAATATTAACAAAATTAAACATTGCCCTCGAAAAATAAAGCTCTGAATAAGTGTATCAAAAGAGATATTCATTTAGAAAATATATAAGAAGCATCTATAGGGTTTTATCTGATATCCGATTTAATAAAAGCAAAAAACTTGGTTTAAGTTTTTTGCTAAAAAATCTTTTAGGCCAATACGTCTGGCTCACGGAATGGAAAAGGCTAATGAATTGAAATATGATGTTATCAAGCATCCACCATTGCTCCTTATCATTATCATTTATTCAGATCACTGCAAAAAATATAAATGGTAAAAAAATTGATGCAATAAAGCAGGTAAAATCTTCCCTCCAGTTTTACTACAATGATATCAATAGGTTGATAAAACGGTGGAAGGTATGAGAGTGTTATAAGAACCGTTAAAGATTATTCAACTGAATAAATAAATAAAAAAACATTATTTCAGACAAAAAAAATGTTTAAACCTTTGCATCAACACAATAAATAAAAATAGTCTCGACAATTAAGACTGGATAAATGTGAGCAGACAGAAGCAAATCAAAAGAATTAAATGACGTAAATATTAAAAATTGTTTTAAAAAATTTACAGAAACATTTAAGTAAAAAAAAAATATACAGTTATTTATATTATGAGTTTTAAATCAATAATTAAGGTTTAAGGTAAGTTTGTGACTAAATTCTCCAATCCAAAAACTTATAAAAGACAATTCATACGTTATGTATTGTTTTTCGATCAAAACTTGATCGCCATCGAGACCACTAAAGCTATTACCGAAATTAATGATCGAGTGTTAAGAGGACGCAGATGTCATTTTTGCTTAATAATATTTAAATCGGACAATAGAATTTCAACAAAGCTAACTAAATCTGATAGTAATTGTTGCTGAAAATCACATATTCATAAATATATAGAGCTACAATTCATTTCAATAAACTATCATTTGATAACAACGATGAAAGAAGAAACATTTGCACTTCATTAATGACACGAAAATTTATTTGTTGAAAATCACTCAAATGAGTGTTTGATTCGCGAGCTGAAATCTCTTTCTAATTATTTTCTAATATTGTAACGTATTAACGGTAGTTATGTTTCCAAACTATATTCATATGACCGATTTTGAATAGAATAACAGAGTGAGAAGAAAGAGGATTAGGTCAGAGATGTTTCTCACATTTATTCGACCGGAATAAGCCAATAACAGAAAATACTATTCGGGCAGCTTAATACAAGAGCAAAATAATAGCTTTCTAGACAAAGCTCATCATCATAATCATACTCATAAATCGAGAAGAGGTTTTTGTGATATCCTAGTTGATTATAAACAAATGCTGAGATAACTCCTAATACGAAAGATGATTCCGATCTATTCAACATTCTTTCTTGAACGAATACATCGAGATATCTATTATAGAACTTTGTCTATTGATTTACTTTATCCAAGAAGCGAGTAATGTCAATAAACAAAATGAGAAAGGAAAAAAACAGAACATATTTGCATAATAAATTTGTAATAACATAAATAAGATAATAATGCAACTGCATTTAATAAGGATCTATATGCAATGACACTTGCTACCGTCTCTGTTTCCTTATTTCGTATTTCTAGAATACGTTATCCTTATATTCACCTTGATACAAAATTTAATATATGTATACACGGTAAACAGAAGCTACACGTGGAATGGAATAGTACAATTTCGCACTCTTGACATGGAGGCTCTAGTTCAGCAGGAGATAGTTTTATTGCCGCCCTGGGGCAACGCTGGCATAAGGCCCGTACTTAACTTGTATAATTTTGCAATTTGAATAAATTCTTGATATAATTCAACTGTGTTATGTGTATACAAATGCCTTTGTGATTTTCACCACGGCCAATTTCAGATTTTTATCGCGAATTCATTACAATCGGACGCTAACAACAAACAATACTGTTGAAAAAACTGCAACAATGCATATACATATTTAATTCGAATGCTGTAAGTAGAGAATTTTCCAAAGGGATCACGTGAAAACCCCATCCCGTGTCCGCGTAAACTTCCACTCGATATGTTTTTTGGCTAAGCCCCGGCTGTAAAGTACGGGTGTTCCTGAAAGGCTCCGGGACTGTCCGATCCCTATCGCTCGTTTGTTTATTATATTGCCAGGACAAGCTGAAACAAGCTCGTAAATTGTCCAAAGGTATGCCCAAATTGTCCTGGATGAATCCTTAAGATTTTATCGTCGCGTACGTAACGGCCAAATTAATCCTCGGCATCTTTGTTGCCGGAATTATCGCGGCCATCAACGGTAATGTTGTGCGTTGTCTCAACACTCGAAATCCCCATGCAAATCCCCAGTGCAATAATTCATAAAAACAGAAACGTTAAAACCATCGTATCGCGGTATGTGATCAGCGCGAAAGCAAGAAATTGCGAAATTATAAAGCTTAAAATATCAATATTTTATCAAAGACGTTAATCTAGATTAATATTTCACGATATTTAAATTTTCAGAGTGTATCTTACATAAAATATTCATATTTCATCATATTGCTGGATTGTGCGGCGCACACAGGCGCCGGAAGATTAGGTTCTAATAATGTAAAAACTTTTTTGAAATCGATTTAAATTTCCTAATTCTTTTTCATAAAATGTTTTTTATTGTAGAACGGGAGTATGGGGACCCCATCTAAAATTCTGCACACAGACGTCATACACTATCGGCGCGTCACTGTATCATCGATACACATATACAAGGATTACATCAATAAAAGATTATTAATAATAAATAATTTAAATTAAGAATAAATAATCATTGTTATTCATTAGTAAGCCCTTAAAAGTTCCTTCAAAATACCGACAATATTTTTTAAATAACGTGCTGACATCTACCGTACGCTTTTCTAAAACACTTTAGAATGGTTCGAATATTGGGAACGAAGAATTGTTTTTTTTAATAACATAATATATATATTTTCAAAATGAGATAAAACATCTATTATTTAAGGCTATGTTCATTTAAACAAGTACCTTTGTATATTGCAATATAAAAAATAATAATATATCTTTGACTGTAAATACATATATTAACTATTATAACTATATGTTACTTTAAATTATATTGAATAATAAACGAATATTATTTATGAATATATCACTTATTATTCATATTTAATATATTGCGAACATACATACATACACAATATTGCGAATACATATATATTTTCATGCCGCCATTTTGTGGAATCGACAAAATGGCGGCACAAAATTCATTTATAATTATAGGTTAAATCGTTTGAATGCCATTTTGAATTTCTGGCGATTGAGATTATGTCAACGTGGCATTTGCAAATTTAAATAAATTTTGATGGTTCAAATTATTATGAATAATTATAGAAAAAATGGTTGTGTACGTAGTTTTAGTTGTATCTCTCAATCATACTTATGAGTATACGATTGATAATATCGAGGGTTTGCATGTTTAATTGTGCAATATTGTAACTTTATTAACAACGCAGTATTTTTAGCTCGCAATAAATCTGCACTGTCGATCCCTCCCGGAAACATTCAATGATAAAGACACTATCTTTCAATCTGCACCACTTAACAGCAACGACATATTGATGTCCTGCATTATTGCATTCCACTGATTCGACTCAATGAAGTTCGAGCTAATTGAAAACGTGACAAACAATTTTGTTGACATTCACAATCGTCAATAGAGCAATTTTTAAACTTTGACCTTGCCACATCGCATACAGTACGATCACAATCAATTTTTATATCATATAAACAATACAAAAATGCATATATCCGTATATCTCTTACCTGAAGTGAACATTGAGGACGCACACCGTCATCCAGACGCTGAGTGACACTAGGATCATGGTGAAGAGCAGATACTTTCCAAGCAGCGGTATAGCCAACGACGTCGGGGGGATGATTTCGGCGAGGAGCAAGAAGAACACAGTCAGGGAGAGGAGGATCGATATGCACAGAGTTACCTGAAAATCCCTAGCGAACTTGATCACCATGTTGGACCAAGGGTCATAATTGTTGTGTCAATCATCAATTGCAACGTGCTCTCAATAACCTCAACACTCGACTATAAACTTTCAAACTGTCAATACGCTGATTTTATATCTAAAACTATCATATATAATCTTACATCAAGCATAAAAAGAAAGATGACTCTTCTAAAAGCAGTAATTAAATCGATTTGTCACGATGAATAAAAACATTTTCATAAACAATATGATTTGAGACAAATATGTATTGTATATTATTATTTAGGAATACTCATTTCAGGAAAATATATTTGTTATATTACTATGAATATGTCATAAATCTCGCTTTCTAATATTTAATAATTTTACTGCAATGATATGGTTAAGTAATGATGACAATTATATTTAAAAAAACATTGCTGAAAAGCTTTACATGAAATAAAATATAAATATACTCAAATCGATTCGAAAAATAATCATTTCATTATAGAATTTAAGCATATTTTTCAATTATCATTGTTGATTTTTATATTCATGAAAATTTTATGCTTCTCAGTCATAATGCGTTAATATCTAATATATGTTTTCGATTAAAACGCGTACATTCATCATTCATAATGCAATTCGCCATTCTTAAATTCCATCGACTACAGAATAATTCAATTAACATCATACTTATAAAAACATAATTATATATGAATGATATATTATTTTATGAAGCAACTAAACATGTATTTATCTATTGTTATATTTCTAAACATTGAGAACAATCTAACATCTGATAACACTTACTAAATGATTTTTTGAGCAATGATTATGATAATCTAATGGACTCGGGGACTATTTAATTTATATTTTATTTACTGCTACATACAAACATACATACATCAATCCTATTGGACCTTAAGTGAATGAATGATAAGGATACGATGTTACGATATGAAGTCTCTAGAGGATCGAATCATTTCGAACTTCAAATAAATTACAATACAACATAAATACGATCAGCAACATTATCTAACATTTAAGCAACATAAAATCAAGCATCGTTTAATCAATGTCATGTATTACTATTGAGATTTGGCTAATATGGTAATATATTTAGATACGTGATCAACCCTAAAATGCCCAAAACTCGTGGATGATGATTGATTATATATTAATTGACATTGAAATAAATAAATAATTTAACTTTTGTTTAGGATCAAGTGAAAACATTCGGGGATTGCTAAAATCATTGTTTATGCTCAAAAGCTGCAGGGATACAACCGACACATACAATTGTATACTACTCAGATTTTGGTCCAACAGGGTGTGGGTCTAAAGATTCGCTGTGGGTCTCAACAGGCAGCTCTATGGGCAATCCCAAGATGTTCAAATCGCATTAAAAATTATCCATAAACATGATCTAAACATAATTTTCTTGCCACTTGAACAACTTTTTGCGAGACTGCACAATCGAACATTATTATATATTTTAGGGAATGCTAAGACTTCACAAATCCTACAATTATATTACAATATTAATATCGGTTAATGTCTTATCTATATATGATTAAACTCATTTTTATTAATATTTTAATCATATAAAGATAAATCTATATATTTATATATATTATATTTCCTAGACGAACACATACAATTAGGTAAGGGTGGGTTATAACAAGCTTGGTCCTGAAAAACATAAACATATTCCTGAAATAAAGATGGAGGTGACTACAGAACATGGACTGCCGTGAAAGCGACAGATCAATCGTCGATTAAATATAATATTCGCATATTATTTCGCTATCTATAACTTACCTCGATGATATATTATTTGCGATTGTCACTCCGTAACATACATACAAACATTCGAAAGCTCGTCGATAAAAGCTCATTTTCATCATGCTACATGCTATCATATTTTTCATCATTTATGTATACAGATAATAAGTTTATTTGTGTATTCGCAAAAGCTCGTCGGAGCTTACGTCACAATATGGTTACCTTTTCGCCGGAGTCTGACGGCAAATAAAACACCAGCACTGTAAGGAAAGTAATTCCTACGCAAGGGATGATCAGATTTACTGTGTAAAATAGGGTCTTTCGTCTCATGGTCAGTTTGAAGGTAATATCTAAAATTTATAATAATATATATAAAAATCATATAGCAGTATAATAAGAATTTATATCCATTTATTGCATTTTTACCAGAGAAAGGTTCTTTGCAGCATGGATAGAATTCTTCATTTCTGGTAGCCGGTACTTCAAGTATGTCCCATTCGACTGATAGGTAGAATTCGCTCAAGTCAATACCTACATGAACCAAATTACTACCAGGTACTTGTCCCATGTGTTTTAAATCAACCTGAAATCATATTTTCCCATCATTAAAATTTGATCAATTAACTTTTTTCACATTTCAGATATGATTTTATTAATGTTTTTCTTATTTTATTCTCAGCCTATGAATATGTTAATTTTAAGTCGAACTGAACACATTGTCTACGGGGTGAATCGCGGACAAATGTTGGGGGCGGGCGCATTCACCGAAATTTGGTGAAACGTCGTTTTTTACAAAAAAAATCATAACTCTCTTATTAATACGAAGATATTGAGCTGAAAATTGAATTATTTGAACTTCAACATTTACTGCATAGTAAATGTTGAAGTTCAAGTATATCAGTGGTCGCCAAACTTTTTGGAAACCGGCCGAATTCAATTTTTCAAGGTCATTAGCCGTTGGATCACTGAGATAGGGCAGATTTTTATAATCCAAAACAGTTGTTTTTATAAGCTCCGAATGTTGAGGAACGTCATAAAAAAAGGACAATTACGATATGACATCAGTAAGAATTTATCCATCAGAAATAAAACTAAGTATACCGACAAGAAAATAATATAAAAAACAAAATGTTATAACAGATACTGCACTTGCCACCATAGCCAGCATCGCAAAGTCTGATTTTCTTTTTATATTGCTACAACTATCAAGTATATAACCCAGAAAATATATTTGAAAAACCAAAACGTTGTAAAAGTTACAGCCGATCAAACGCGTAGTGTCGGCTAGCGTGTGATATGCGCGCCCCGGACATACGCAAAAACGCCTTTGACGTGGAATCTACGTCTCCCCGTAGGCAATGAGTTAACTGAAAAATCTTTGAAATTCAGACGCAATAAGTAAAAAGTCAATGTATATTTTTAAATATTTATTTGAAATGCTGATGTGTCTCGCCGTCTTATTAAACTTACCTACCAGCCGCCAAGTCTCCCATTAAATTCATCCTCAATCGATATTAATTGATTTATTAAAAATTCAATATGGATGCAAGTGCCCCACCCATCTCACATCCTCCCCCTCTCTCCACTCGAATCTCCCTCCCAACCACCCATCTCCCCGATTGCAGTTGTGGGGGTAGACTGCCTCTGTTTCAGCAGTCCGTAAGTTCTAATAGCGGAAGGGTCATAATGGCTGCATTCATAAGCCACGCCCATATTCCAGAATTTTCCGATGAAAGCTTGACATATGTATATGCGGAATATATAAACCTCGACGCGCAGATAATCGTTATTCCTAAAATAGCATATCATGTACCTGAATTCCGTTATACGTCCAAGATCCGAATTTCATGAAGCAGGTTTGTTCATCGAAGGGAAAATATTCAACGTTGATCTCACACGAGGATTTGTAGATTGCCGGGGGCTTCCAGAATACTTCGCCGGTGTATTTCAGAATGGCCTTTGTCATCAGAGTCACCTGTAAATTGTGACATATGGCAGTTAAAAAAACAATTTTCGCACGAAAGCATATAATTTCCGCAGATCATACTTCGTAATTGCCGTCCCAGTTGTTGTAGAGCACGATATCCGGCAGCCATATGTGTTCAGATGGTACGTACAGCATCTCCACGCCGCCATATTCGTCTGGCTGCCATTTTAATTTGTAGTCGTGCCATTTCTGAAACGAACATATTGTAAAACCTACATAGATATTAGCGGCCGCTCGTTCTGAAAATCATTTTACCTGCTCCACCCAAAGATTGGTGGTCATGACTTGATTCTTCAGATTGACCTCCATCAACTGACTCAGCTTCAACCCCAGCCATACGGTGAGCGTCTCGGTGTTATTCTTGACCGGTCTTATCAAGCGATTGTAATTGCTCAGCAAATCGTCGTAAAGGCGTTTGGCATCCGGATTCGCTTCTATGTTCTTGACTGGTGATAGTAAATTCAGACGAATACGTACACAAACGAATATACATATGCTGATGATATATGTGTTCACTAATACTTACAGCAAACCACGCCCCTTGAGATCATAATGATCATGAGTATTTTCAGGAAAATCCCCATCGTGATGGTGGTTTATTGTTAGCAAGGCCTAATACTATGGTATCTCCTTCATTCTATCCGATCTGTTAAATTAAAATGTTCACATAAAATGTCTGCCACATGTTGCATGTACCTGGGTGCAGCCATTAATCAATAGTTGGCCAACTTCAGACATAACGTCATCCATTTTGAAATGCACATATTCATTTTTTTATTGAAAAAATGCATAAAGACTCGTTATAATCGATTACCGGCATTAATATTTCACGAACTTCAACCGGCATGTTGTTTTCTTTGTAACATAACATTCATATGACCGGTCATCGTGTTTCCATATGGAAGAAAAATATATTTTTTTTAATTTATTCATTTTAAAATGGATAACATACTCGCAATAATCAAGAAGAATGATCATTTTAAACAATATATTTAATTTATATCGAATCTAATTACCTTCTCTCCACGTCCGCCGCCCTCTGGAGCAATCTGGCCACTGCCTGACATTGTCAGGTCCATACAGCCTCGTCTTTCATATGAAAAATCAATAGACGGCATTTTGATACGCGCATGCGTTCACCGAAATAATTTCAAAAAAACAATAATAATTCAAAATACGATCATATATGTGCGCACATCTAGTAAATTGTAAATAAAATACAATAATATTTATTTTAAAATATATCGTACGCATTTTAGAATGGATGCACTTGCAGTGTTGCATTATTGTTGTGCACATTGAGACAATAAATATCAGAAAAAAATATTTGATCTCATTTTAATAAATAAACAATAATAAACACATTAAAATCGAACATAACAAAAATGGGTACGAATCAATAAACAACACTCTTTTGTTTTTAACTGCAATCGTGAAAAACATAACACAAATATTTATGACCATGATTGTTCACGTTGTATATTATATTTTAATATGCTCCATTTATGTGCAGACAGAAAATGATGATAATGTAATAATATAACGTTTTCAATAATTATTAATTTATTATTTATAAATATTTGTACATACATACATACATAAAATTAATAACAGTCTTATTTGTATATAATAATATATAATTTAACTTAACGTACTAATTAAATATTAAATTCTAATCACATTTGTACTATCGTTTCTAAATTTCACTATAATTGTATTTGCAATAAATAATATATTATGATTGCATATTCCTCGGCAAAATTTTCACAGCACCTCCGGGCAACTGAAAATATATTTCAATCGATTAATTATAATTATTAAATATATGCTGCATTGACTGATTAACATTTACCCAGACAAGATTGTAAGCAGCCATTGAATTTGTATAGATCGGTTTCAGCCGAGCTCCTTGCGACCGCCGCTGGGGCACAGGCCACAAACTTACAGGAAGTCCTGAAGCACCCAATCTCCTCACTAATACTTCGTCCGTCGATGGAATCACTTCTGAAACGCACATACATAATTAATTATTCATACTGCAATCATATGATTTGAACATCCTGATTGCAATACGTGACAGTGCTAGAGTACGCCCAATGTCAACAAATCTTAGATTGTGTCCTGCGATTACATGGATGCAGAAGGTCGTTTAGGTTCATGAACGGAATACATTGACTTCTGTGTCATAACATTGACCTCATATTACGAATTGGATGAACTGAGATGACTGCCCGGGTCACGGGTACAGATTATGAACTCCAATTTTGAGATTGCGGAGAAATTATTAAAGATAATTCGACAATACTGAATCTACAAGATTAAGTCCATTCCTTAATTTAAACTTAAGCACAACATACTTAAAAAAATATATTAAATTATCCATTTCATTAAGTAATATACAATGAAATCCTCTCATTTATAATGTAAATTACGTATTAAGATGTAAAATACTAATTAATAATTTCAGTAAAAAGCTATGTTTATATAAATACCTGCTTCATCTGCTTCAAAACTATTTAGATGGCTTGAATTAACCACGCTAGCATGATGAACTAATAAAATAATTAACATACACCAATATTTTAATACTCTCGACGACACTCCACCAAAAATGTTACACTTTGATCTACCACCCATTGCGATATTTTCTATTTTATGCTTTCGATAAGTTATGCGAGATATTAATGCCACTCTGGATGAGCGCGGATCGTTTTCGATGCGAACATGATAACTGAGAGATGTCAGGTGTACATCTACGTATTTATATTCAGTTGTACGCTGTTAAACTACCGTTTGTACCTAGAGATGTCGGTAATTGAAGACCTTGCTGCTTCAATTGCTAATACCGGAACCTCAGACGCCAACTGTCCTGTTACTCACCCCGCAATCTTCCTATTAGTCGACCTCGGTTGTCATATACTGAAAAAATACGATAATTGCATACACTATTGACATACCTAAATATTATTTAACTAAAGATTTAATTTATCATTGTTTTCTGTATCAAAAGTTATATAAATTGTAGCCACCACGTCGCCACAACTTCCGGTAATGTTTCAATGATGTAGTGTCCCTCTGTACACAGTCCAACCACCTCAACCTTGGTCTTCCTTTCCTCCGGGGACAGGAAGACTTGTAACCATAAGCCTTTTCGCCTGCCGCCTGTCCCGCATCCTTGACATGTGACCGGTCCACCGGAGTCTGGCCACTCTGACGACAGCTGTGACCGGTATATCCTTGTATAGTCGGTACAGCTCCTCGTTGCTTCGGATACGAAATTCCCCGTCGTCAAATACGGCTCCAAATATTCGTTTCAGAATACTCCTCTCCATGTATCCAGTTGTTGCTCATCGTATTTTGTAAAAGCCCAACATTTAGATCTGTAAAGCTTGACTTTAGAGCTTGACTTTAGACTTCTTTGAGAAGAATCTCGACCGTAGATGCTTTTGAAATCCAAAGTAGCTAGCACCGGTTTGTCAGCATGGTTCTTGTTCTTCTTCGTACTTCCAAATTGGTTTCATTGATATTTGTAATAAGTGAGTCGAGATATGGGATTTCCTTGTCGGCCGTCGACTCTTTGACTCTCAGGGGTACAAATATTCGCCCTTGCCATATGGACATATACAGCAATAAAATCAAGAATGTCAAGTCAAGAAAACTTCAATCAGTGAATTTGAACAAATAAAAATAATTATTTAATGTTTTATTACCCCAGATGAATATTGTTGTCAATATTAATTATATTATTATTAAAATAACTATTGTATTACATATAAATATATTTTTAACCATCGGGGATTGTGATCACGTTTACCCAAGGGTTGTCACGTTGACTACCACGTGACAATTTCAACGTGACCTGTATTGAAAAACGCTAACGAGCACTCATAATTGAATTAGATCGAACATTTATATTAATTATAACATTCAATTTTCATGCTTTCTTATAGCTAATATTATAGTAAAAAAAACAGGAGCGACTCGTCTATTTATACTGTGGAGTAGCAACACCTCTGAACAAATTGAGGAAAAATGGATTTTTATAATAATATATGTGTCTATTTATTATGTGTTATGAATACGCCTAAAAAATCGTCTGTGTTAGCAATAAATTTAGATGCTTACACACATTTCAAGGTTTTAGTACATCTAGAATCATTGACGTCAAGAAACTGAGTCACGTGGACTACTGTGGCCAGGTCCTGGGTCCTGAGTAGGGTCAACGGTTATGCACTCCTGGCAGATAATTAGACAATCCCAATGACGACGGAAATCAAGATCGTACTGAGGGAGTAGAAGATGCCGAGTCCATGTTAATATCATCCCGGTCGACTTCCAGGAAGAAACATCTAGCCGGCGTGGTGGAGACGTAAAGAGATGTTGCGGAATACATCTCTTGTGCAGCACAGAGCTCAATCGAAAGGTTATATTAAAGGAAAAAGGAGTTGATAATATTTTTTCTGGATAATAGAAACGTGGTAATTTTATTTGATGTATTTGAAAGATGTCCCGGACGAAAGTGAAAGTCTGGCTTGGGAGGTGCCCTGCATAAGAAGTTCTTATAGAGAGTTAATCATCAACAAAGTTCAAAATCTGCAACATCGATTATGCGAATTTATTAAAATTAAATGTTAATGTTGCTCTCTCGAAAGTGAATTATTATTATTTGGTTTTTATACAAGGATCGGCCGATATCTCGCGTCGGTTATTCAACAAATAAAATTTTCCCTTATAAGAACTCGTCGTTCTTATGAATACGTCTGCCAATTCGGTCGATGGCGTCTATGTGTCTATCACAGCGGTGTAGTTGTGAACGACTGCGAATCGGTTTCATTCTGCCAAGTATCGTCGTCTACATTCATAGAATTGCTTGCGGTTGCTCATCGCGACAACCGCACGACGTCCTGAAACGCACATCAACGGTTACTGCCGCTTCGTTCTTCGCCGATACATGCAAAAGAAAAAGAGAGACGTCAAAAATAATTGGTTCCTTTTCATATAAATATATTATTTATAGATTTTGCGTGGGAACGACGAACCGTCATAGATCCATCCGGATCAGACGGACGATACGATTCTTTATAGATAACGTTCGATAGATACGACATAGATATATTAATATTTTTATAATTCTCTAAATCGATTTTATATTTAGTTTACGTATAATACGATCCGGACGGATGTTCGTTTTAAACATAATAACTAGTGTTATGATTCGTAGGTAACATGTATATACACCTGTCCCTCGATTAACGCGGTAGATACGTTCCACGAAAAACCGCGTTAACGAAAACCGCGTTAAAAAAGACATAGAGTTCATACAAAAAATGGGTATACGTTCCAGGATGTAAAAAACCGCGTAAAAAAATGTATGGAGCTCAAATAAGATGTGGGGATACGTTCCAAAAAAACGCGTACGTCTATAACGAGCAACAAAAAAAAAATTATGATTGAAATGAAAAATGTTCACATATACCTACAACATAATTTTTATTAACAAACAAGTAGGAGGAATTATAAATGTTTCGTAATAAGTTCACACACATCATAAAACATTTTATTTTATTCGGAAATTAGCTGCTGTCTTCTAATGCAACTATTTTTTTTTCTTCTTTATTATTGGTTCAAAGTCACTATCATTATCAGTAGAAATATTTAACATTTCTGATTCGCATAAAGAAGAAGAACGCTCCCCGGATAACTGGTGTTAGAAAAAATCGGTAACTAACGTCTATATTTTTAGTCATTTCTTTAAGAATTTCTTCGTATGGAAAAAATAAATATTTTTTATTTCTCGTTGAATTTTTAAAGCTCGTTCAACATTAGGGTCGATATTTATCACCATATTTTCCAATTTTATAGCCAATTGGATAACTTCTGTTATATTTGTAGAAGTAAATAAATTAGGTTCTTCAGATTCAGACTCACTTATAGATATGCCTTGAATTTCGACATTTTTTCGACGCGCGAAGAAAAAAAAAACTGTTTCTGTAAAACCGCGTTAGATTAAAACCGCGTTAAAAAAAAACCGCGTTAATAGAGGGACAGGTGTATTTCAATAATGCAAGATAACCGCGACTGAAGTCAATAGTCGGGTAAGGGTCCGACGAAAACTATAAATTCAGGGAATTCTTTATAACACTAGGCAGGGGGTATGGAAGAGGAAGACACCCATTACTTCCACATGTTTTATATAATAATATCTATGGAGGGAGTTTAGGCCTTGGAATTAATTAAGTTAATCCCATGAATCTTGCGTCGAATAAATAATTATAAAACAAATAATATAAATTTCAATGCAAATGAAATAACATTAAAAATTAATCTGTGTCATCGTTTGACACTTGGGGGAATATTAGAGGGAAAGATTTGTTCCCGTTATATCTTTAGTCTTTAGAATGTTTATCGAATCTTTATCAAATCTTTATATGGATCAATGGAGCTTTAGAATATTTATGTTATGCCACTCGTCCAACGTAGTCAAAATAAATAAACAAATAATAAAATTCTCCCCTATTTCGCAATTATAGCTCGGAGTTAATTCACAGGGATAGCAAACGTCCGTCGGCGTTTCAGTATTTTTTTTCTTTTTATTTTTTTTTTAGATTTTTAAATATTTTATATTGGAAGCGTTCGTTCCATCGACGACAAAATATTTTTTGTTTTATTATATGTATTTATTTTACGAACGATCGTTCGACGGCGGCGGCGGGACATGGCCGAAAAGCCGCGCGCTCGGACCAAACGCGCGAGTGCGCACGCGCGAGCCGGCACTCGCTTCCGCTCGGGCCGCCGTCGGCTTCCGCTGGACGCGCGCCTCTGGTGATGGCCGCCAACAACTTCTTCGGGTTCCCGCACAGCGGCACGCAGTACGGGTGAGTGGGGAGCGGGGGTAGCGGGGAGGGGCGAGGCTCGCGCAGAGACTCATGGCGTCGCGTTGTTGTGTTGCAGGTCGGCCGGAGCGGGCGCCGGCTACGCGGGCGCGCAGGCGGGCTACGCCGTCGCGCCGGCCGCCACGGCCGCGGGCTACAGCGCGCCGCGGCCCCAGTACGACACGGCCTACCAGGCCGCCGCCACGCAGGGCACCTACGCAGGTAACACCGATCGATACCCGACCCCTTTCGCTCTGTCGCTTTCCCGATTCCTTTCGTCGCTCTCCTCCGTCGTGTCATCTGACTTAAGATTGAAAGGCGCCAAAATGCTAACCTATCCGATGTGCGCCCTCCTTGCGTTTGACATATCCATAACCTCTCCGTCCACTCTTGGCTTCCATTTTATTTTTGTTTAAACGTTCCGTTTGTTTTAAAATTTGTTTACATATATTTGAGTTAGTATATATATCGAAATCTTAAATTATATCCGCACGCAATCCTTAACATAATTGATTTCGACAAAAAATTAACATGTATCTATATCTTGCATTGATTTTCAGACCATATTTTTACATTTGTTTAAGCTCCCCGTTCAAAAACTCGTTGATATGTATTCTTTTAATGTCAGCTCATATAATAGCATCGAAGATGCACAAATGCAATATAACGAGATGTGAGCCTGAACCGAAGCTTTCACTAGCACATTTTATCCCAAAATACCGAAATGCAGTGATGCTTTTTAAACATCCATGACGCAATAATAGGAAATATATTTTCTAAATCGTGGCGACAAAAAATCGTTCCACATTTTTATAAATGCACGCTCAACAGTAAGCAAAAATGTGCATCCGTGCATAATTATTGGGAAAAGTATCCTAATTTTAATTTAACCGGCGAAAAAGTTGTATTTTGCAAATTTGCTAATACGCAAATAAAAATTATTAAATTTGTCGACCATACAAATTATATATGTGACGCAATAAGTTATAAAATATCATATTTAACCTAACACCAAATGAGAATTTTCGCTTACGACGAATTTCACCTCGCATATATGCAAAATTATATGCTTACATTGCTAATGATTTAAAAATACGTATAATTTACATACGCTAGAATTTTACATCCTACCCGACCCGATCCTTGTTTAAACATTCGTTCCTTAGATGTCTATATTTTATTTTAGCATACAATATTTGTAAAAGTTATATTATATATGTCCTAAATTATTTTTTATTGTATAACTATATTGATTTAACAACAGTATCGTGGCAAAAAAAGATTTTTGTTGTCACACCATGGTTATCAACGACGATGAAGATATTTAATTGAATGCTGTTATCTAATTTGTTCCTCTCGTGTCTGAGAATAGTGACCATTTTTGACCTGTACCCTTACGATTAATTCTGTTTAGGATCGTCTACATCCTGGATTGCAGCTTCTATATTGTGAAATCCATATTTGCCCCCATGGTCCAGGTGTCCGTCCCATATATCAAAATTGATAACACTAAATTATATTCCAAACATTGTTTTCAGATATAGATATGGCTTCACAGTTAAACCCCCACTAACACTAAAATCGGGACCGTGTAAGTTGGAGTAGTGTTATTGGGGGTAAAGTCTGGCACGTGTCGAATACACAGACACTAGCTAATGTTTAACTATGCACCGCACAGACAGTCGCCTAGCTGTCGAACCCATGTCAAATGAATAGTCGACCATCGATTGGGGTTTGGCGGTGAATATTTCAACTCAGCGTGTAATTGGGGGGGTCCACTGTATAAAACTAATGCTTTTGACAACACTTAATCATCCAAATTCTTCTTATTTTTGAATCAAGTAGAGAAGATACAGATTAACCCTTTGGCTGCCATAAGCCAATTTAATCGTCTTTAGCTGCTCATGCGACAGCTTGGTATCATAAAAATAATAAAAGTATGCATTACAGTTTAAACTTTAACCAGTTTGTGTTGCATTTTTAGACAAATACATAAAATTTGTGTAGAATTTATATTAAAAGCGTTATTCGATAAAATCAATAAATTGGGGTCCCAAATAGACCCCAACGGCTGGACTAGGTTAATAATCTCCGACTTCTAACTGATTAAATTCAATCAAAACGTGATAATATTTAAGATATATATAAAACGCTGACATTAATTATGAGTTAACCCCTATCATAATCTCAGCGTAATATATCATTTAGTCTTCTCACGTTTCTCACATTTAAGCATATTTCTGTTCTCATGCGTAATTTTGCCATAGCCGCTGGGGGACAAGCTGGAACCTACCAACTGGCCTATGGCCGAAGTGCAGCACAACAAACTTACGATGCCAGCAAAACCGCATATTACCAGCAAGCAGCCGCTGCGGCCGCCGCTTATCCGGCGCAACAACCGCCAGCGTACGAGGCTGCTGCTGCGAAACCGGCGTACACTACAACGCCGAACTATGCCCAGGTTTTTACTCGCTCTTTTTTAATTCGAAATTGTAACATAATAAAATTTATTCATTCTAATTTTTGGATCTTAACTTGTAGACGACTGCTGCCAGAGCTTCACAGCCAGCTAAAGGTACGCAATATGGTGGAACATATGGTAGCGGAAGTGCAGCCGTAGCCGCTTATCCTGCTACACAAACATACGCGACTCCTCCAACCGCTACGCAGCATGCAACACCTCCGGCTAAACGTACTACTTATATATTTATATTGATTGAAACGGGTATAAAAATAATTAAACTAAATTGAAACTTGAATTAGACCGGTTAAAAATAATTAAAATAATTGCATCACCGGACGTCGAGGAACGATCGATCGCCTTTGTTTTTAAAAACTCCGCTTATTTATTTATAATATTGACATTAATACAAACTAATAATATAATCTCTCTAATAAACTGCTTCGTAAACATCCTTACACTAATGCTTTAAATACAATAACGATAAAACTATAATACTCTAAAATTTACTTATAAACTGCACTATTATACACACCATATGTACTATTATAAATATTATTATTGTTGCACCGTGAAACACATTATTCTTGGGCTCACTAATAATGCAAAAATGGAATTATAATTTTAAATGTTTCGGAAATCACATTGAAATGCATTTTCAGAAACTACCGCTGCCAACAGCACGACGTATTCGGGTTACGATGCAGCTCTCTACAGTGCTGCAACAATGTATGTAGCTCAACAAAATAAAGGCACCGGTGCAAGGTCAGTACATTGGATCAGTTTTTCTTGTATTACCGCAATTATGTATAACGTAACGTCATTATGGATTTTTATTACAGCACCGGTGGCGGAGGTTGGCAAGGGTATAGAAAGGGTAATGCTACTGGTGGAGCACGGCTTCGTCCAAAACCTCCACCAAAGCCCCAACAACTGCACTACTGTGATGTATGCCGTATATCTTGCGCTGGTCCCCAGGTCAGTGCATTATACAAGATATTATGCAGTTTCGATTATTTTTTTTAATTATTAAGAAAATGCTGGAAATTTTAATCTCATTTCCCCTACTAAATGATATAATAAAATAAAGATCATTGAAATCTATTCTGATAATTTTTTCAAGTAAATCTTTAGAATATCTCAAAGTTTTAGCATTTTTTTCTAATAATACAAGTTATTCCGAAAAAAAATACATGTATTTTGTGCAATAGATAGAGAATATATAAGAAGTTCTATGGATGGAACAGAGTTTTCATAAATGATTTTTCTTTTCATCAAGTTCTGCATAAACGGTTCATCGACACACTAAATCTCAAATTCCATAGAAAGAAAAGCATCCTCAAACCATATTTCCTGCTGGATGCTTCAATGTTGGCTTGTTGTTTTTTTTCTTACATACCAAATGTCATCCAAACCAAACATGTTAAATTTGCTTACATCCCAGAAGTTAATTTTCCTCCAGTCCTCTTTAGTCCAGGTCCGGTAAACTTGTCCATTGGAGTCTTTTGGAGTGCATTTGTTTCAGGAAAATTGTTCTTGTCATAAAACCATCTTCCTTGAGCTTTCTCTGTGCCGTTTTGGCACTGACTTCGGTTCCACTACCCCCATGAACTCAGTTCTTATATCCGCTGCAGTTTTAAATTGGTTGATTGAGCAGAACCATATTAAAAGATGATCTTCTGGAGCGTTAGTTCTCTGCTTTGATCCTTTTTTGCCCTCTACAAACCCAGTTTTTTTTAATTTCTTTATGCATTGAATAGCTGTAGATTGACTAATCCCTAATATTTTTTACTAATTCCAAAACTATATAACAATATACAACAACTTCTGGTAAAGTAGTGAATTAAAACGGTATGTTATATTAAAAAAAATCATACCTCCTCCCTCTGATCATGAATTTTACTTGAAAACTAAGAAAAAAATGTATTTGGAGTGGATTTCAATGGCTGTTACTGTAGGATTTAATACTATATCATTTTTAATATATACACGCGAGTGTCTTGTTTAATTCATAATTTCAATGTAACATTGAAATTGCAGACCTACCGTGAACATTTGGAAGGACAAAAACATAAAAGAAAAGAAGCCAGCATGAAAGCTGCTGCCAGTGGTTCAGGCACTAACAGTGGAAATCATGGAGGTAGTAATAGTAATTCCCTTCGCTGCGAACTCTGCGACGTTCCATGCACCGGTAATGACGCTTATGCCGCACATGTTCGTGGAATAAAGCATCAGAAAGTTGTAAAACTGCATACCCGACTCGGTAAGCCGATACCATCACAGGAACCAAAAGTAGTTGGAGGTAAGATTATTTCTTGTTTGCTCTCGAATAATATAAAATATATTTTTTTACAACTCGATTATGTTTTTAGACAAAACAATCTCAGGCACGGCTAAGATAAAATTTGTATCATCGGGAGGATTGAGCACCGTTGGCGGAGATCCTGATACAGGAACTGATAATGATAATAATGCAACAGAAGAAGTACCCGACGAACCAGAAATTCAGCCTGTAGGACAAGATTATATTGAGGAAATAAAAGGAGACGATGGCAAAGTATTGAGCTTTAATTGCAAATTATGTGATTGCCGTTTTAACGATCCGAATGCAAAAGAAATGCACATGAAGGGACGTCGTCATCGATTACAATATAAGAAAAAAGTAAGTAATGATCATTTAATATTTAATTATTCGTGTAAAGCTCGTGATTAGTCAGTAAAAGGTTTGAGGGAAATGTTGAGCCTGATATATTTCATGTCAAGAGATCCATTTCCCATATGATTACATTTTAAATATGAAGCTTATAAACATATTTATTATTTTATTTCGTTTATATAAAATAATCTTCTTAGCTTAGATTTCACATTAAAGTTTAATAATGGCCGAAGCGTATTTCATATTCAATATTTTTGTAGGTACAACCCGATTTAGTAGTCGATGTAAAACCTTCTTTGCGTCAGCGTAAACTTCCCGGGCAAAAAATGCAAAGAATGATGGATGAAATGTGGGCCCGTCGACGTATGCACAAAGTAAGTTTTACTTGTCCTAATAAGATTTTAAATGTATTGCTTGCACATCGGTTTATTATTATTTATTATTCTTTGTTCCGTTTAAATATTTAACTATTGATTTAAACACCTATTTTTAATACAGTCGTAATTGTAATGAGATTGTAGAAGATTATTTTTTACGATGGAATGGATTGAATAAAATTCTTTACCGTTTTATTTTAAAGACGACGGTTTCTCGCATTTAAATTAAAATTAACTTTTTTTTACACTATTTTTTAAATTTTTAATACCATACATTTTTCAATATTAGTTATTAGATATGTAATAATTTTTATTTTATAAAGTACAACAGTTTTGTAAGTATTCACATCTAAGCTGTTGCCTCTTCCTCATATTTTATACTGCAGAACTAATATTTATCTATATATTTATATATATGAAATACATTTAGAATTTTACCTTGTACATCATTCACATTTTGGTTATAAGATAGTTATAGTCCCGATGCAGGAGTTGGTTCATAGTTAGGAAATATATATCTCCCTCGAATTACAGCAATAAGTTTTGTACTCAAATTTTAAATACAATTTTGCGACGAATATTCAGTACAGTTTTACGATACAGCGTTCAAAGAGTATGAAAAATGTTGCTGGGCCCTATTCATTTATCATCATTTACTATTGTGGGGGCATTTAATTTTTTTTTTTACTACATATCATTTGAGAAATCAAGATACATATCGGTTATTGTCTGCAGTGTGAAATGGAGGAAGAGGAACGACTGTACTGGGAGGAAAGACGTCGGTATAACGAAGAATATGATTACATGGAGTGGTGCCGCCGATCCGGCCCTCCAATGCCCCCGCCCCATTTTGCTCACCGCCCTTATCCTCCTATGATGCCCCCCTTTGCGCCTCACCCACCTCACGTGAGTACTGTAGCATATTCTCTGTGATAACTATCGAGAGGCAATTTCATTGAACAGTGGCACAAAACTATTGTACTTATTTTTTATTTAGAAATTGCATTACTTCCAACAGTAAATATATTATACTTGAAAGTGATTGAAATATTTTTTACGATTAAAATGTAATCCTGATCAATATTAATTTTTTACTCCAAGTTGAAAATTATATTTTAATGTAATTGTTTATGGAATGTACAGATCCTTAAATGAGTTTATGCATGCACCTACTCTTTTCTTATTTTTATTTGACATTTCAAAACGTACATACATTTCTGAACTGTTAGTTATTTGTGATCCGTTTATGAGATTTAACTGTTAATTATTATTTGTAACTTTTCGATCAGTTCATGCCAGTGATGAATCGCCGTCCAGAATCGAGAGACGATCGTCATATAGCGAATCGCCACTCTGAAATATATCCTGCCGAAGATGAACTCGAATCTATTCAGAGAGTGGTATCACACACTGAACGTGCTCTGAAATCTGTTTCCGACACACTCACAGATCAAGCGCTGAAACAACAAACAAAGGTATGAACACGCAATTTTATCTATCGATACATTTATATTATTGCCGATTTAAATAACACCATATTTATTGTTTTAGAATAAACCGTCTTCAAAAACAGCCGAAAAAAATACAGATAAAACTACGAATGGTGAAAAGAAAGATGATTTGGATCTGAAAGACAATATTGCTAAAGAAGACGGTCGCGATAATCAATTGTATGTTTTGATTTCTAAGCTATGCACAATTTTCATTTATTCGTAGATAATGTTTAATCATTTTTATTTGCAGATTTTCATTCCTTCAAGAGGGCGAAGGCACCGGTTCCAATTCTGTTATTCGTGTTCTTAAGGGTGTAATGCGCGTAGGCTTGCTGGCCAAAGGTCTCCTGCTCAAGGGTGACCGATCCGTGCGTTTGGTTGTGCTTTGTGCCGACAAACCCACAGTCTCACTATTAAAACGGGTAGCTCAAGAACTTCCACAACATCTTCTGAAGGTATGGCTGGCGTACATAATATAAACC
The DNA here is from genome assembly GCA_022495035.1 of Philopotamus ludificatus. Lineage (NCBI taxonomy): Eukaryota > Metazoa > Arthropoda > Insecta > Trichoptera > Philopotamidae > Philopotamus > Philopotamus ludificatus. The sequence goes on along the minus strand of JAGXCT010036633.1, from coordinate 80,431 downwards.
GTATCTCTTTATTAACAATCAAATTTCACAAGTGTTTACAGGTAACCCCGATCATCGCGGGGGTTACGTTCTGAACATGGTCGCGATAAACGAAATTTCATGGTCAACGGGGGATTTTAATAAAAATGAACTATTAATACAGTGTGCATTCCACTGTAGGTGTGCATACCTACAGTGGAATGCACACCTACAGTGGAATGCATACCTACAGTGGAATGCATTCCTACTGTGGGATGCATACCTACAGTGGAATGCATACCTACAGTGGGTGCACGAACGAATAAAATTATTGTTATTGATTATTTTCAACTTTTTTTTTTTAAAGAAACCGGCGTAAAAGCGAAAACGTGTAAAAAAAGTTCGGTGTAAATCGAGGGATAGGTGTACACATATTAATAGTCAGCACAAAATCGTTTTAAAACCTTTCAGCGAGATGGCGATGGAAGTACTTCACTCACGATACGAGTAAAACTCAGGTGCACTGAATACATCTCTGTGCACAAATTCCTAAATAATCTTGTTTCTAATTTATTCTTATTTGTCATTATTTTTTTCTTTTATATTCTTATTTTTTTTCTTATTTATTCTCATTTTATTATTATTTATTCTTATTTTTTTCTTATTTGATCTTTTTTTTTTTATTCCAACCATTTCAAGTCGAGATATTGATGAATTCTTCATTAATTCTTGAATATTTTTTTTAAATGGATGGCTATTCCTTTTGTTGTGTATATAAATATGCTCTCATATGTGTATTATTTAACAGACTTAAATATATAAATTCGCCAAATATATATGTGGAAAATATTTATAAATGAATATTTGTACTTTGTACTGATTTTTTCATGACCTTGATCCTACATTTAGAGGACCATTATAATTTGGGAAACACTGCATTACAGCACTCACCCGCTCGTAATCTTCGTCTCACTCTTCTAACCATTCTATGCATTGATTGTGAAGAGAAAGGGGCTTTTCAATGATGATAACACTTAAATTTCGCACGGACACAGGGTCATTTTCTTGGGACGTATGACAGTCTATTTCCTGCAGCTCTTCATTAGTTAAGGGTTCGCCCTGTGATTTTAAATTGCATAAAATCAACACCTTCGATGTCTTTGGATATGGTTATATTTATCCGGATTTGGATAGATTAATCTCAGATAAAATTTTAAATATCATTTGTATAATTGCAGTGAACTTCAACAATTTCCCTGAACACTGTTTCTGATAGCATTCATAATATAAAATTATTTCCACCGAACCTGCATGACATCTCTATCACCTCCATCAGTTTCTTCAATGAGTTGGCGTATTGTTTTTCTTAAATAATAGGCTTAGAAAGCTGCTATTGTGCTGCCTTGATCCATAGGGTGTAAGATGGAAGTAGTATTCGGAGGTAAAAATACCACGGGAAAATCAGTGCATAGTGTCTCAAGTTACAGAGGATGTCCCGGCGCATTGAGCTCCAATATCCTTGCAATACTTTTTTATTGCTTAGCGGACACAAATTTTAAACCTTACGACCACTTAATTGTTTTTAGAATAACTTTTCATAGCTCGAGGAGATCCTGATTGATTAATCAACAATGGTTTGAATTTTAATTCTCCGGATGTATTTCCGCCAAGAAGAAGAGTTAGATGATCCTTGGATGCTTTAAATCCAGGAGCAGTCTTCTCTATGGAAATAAACATACATGTTGACATTTGTTTCCAATAGAGTCCCATCTCATCCACATTAAAAATTAAATTTGCTGGATAATTTTCCCTTTCCACAATTTCGTTTTATCGTTTTCTAAACCAATCAAACTAACCTTTGCTTGCTTTAAAAACTACTTCTCCTTGGGGTCGTGATGAACGGTACGGTTACCTACATATGTATAAGACATCGTTAATTAGCTCGTGACACGCGTGGGTGTTCAACTTATTCCGGGTTCAGTTTTATGTAACAGAAATCTTTATAGGTCACGGATGAGTACAAATACAAGGTCGAACTGTGTCCTGCCGAGGGAGCCGTCAGCATCACGGATAATAATATATCCGTCTTGGTCAGCCTCACGTCGCCAGTCATGCGGGAACCAAATGGTAAGATTATTTTTTTTCGTAAAAAAATGACGATTTTCGATACACCAATTTCATAGTAGTGTTAGGTATATTGAGGTTTATTTTTTTAAGATATTACATTTTGCTTTCATTTACTATATGTTACTGTGTTTCAGTACCATGATGTGAAATTTTTGAAATTGGTATTCGAAATCGGTAATCAGCAAGTTTTGGGAGCTGGTAAGAAGGCTACACGAGAAAATAATTGTCTATAGCTTCCACGTTGTCTAATTGGAATGTCCTGCCAATGCAAGTGAAATAACGTGGTTTTCCCATTTTACCATAATTCCCAATGCAGGCTCTTACTTAATCTAAAAACCACACACTACTCCCGTCAGGCTAGTTATATTCGCAAATTGGTACATTTCCCCAACAGTTGTGAGGCGGAGAGATATTTTATTGCAATGTTTCTTGCAGCCTGTGCTATCTTGAAAAATTGTATTTACATATCGATAGTCTAATATTAGTTTTTAGGTTATTTCAGACAAGGATTTTTGATCATCTATATCACTTCCTGCACTGTGCTACACGTCAGTCAGGGGAGCTGGTCCTAGCCGGCAATTTTTTTGTGATATAATGTTGTAGTGGGGCAGGCATCCCGTTCTTTATTTTTTTATAATTTTCTTTTGACAGGTCAGGTTGAAAGGTTTATGATATCATGGACTCGTATATTTCTATATTTATCTCTCGATGAATATATTAATATATCATTCGTTGTCAACATGAACCTATATATTGTCTATCATTATATATGAATATAATTTTTTTAAATTATGTATTTATGAAATTACCTGCTTTCAAATGAAAATAAGTTATTAATATTAGTTACACATATTATGATGTTTGCCCCCTTACATAAATGGTCAAACACCCTTTTACCGTTAGATGTCGGTGGAAGTGCAGACGCGCCCAAACGAGACGACAAGGATGTGCTCCCCAGACAGAAGTGTCTCGACGCTCTGGCATCACTAAGGCACGCCAAGTGGTTCCAGGTACAATTATTTAACACAAATCCAAACAAAAAAATCTCACTTGGCCAGCGGCAATCGAATATGTCACTAGCCTGATCAAGTTGTAACGCCATTGTTTATTGCTCTGCATTCAGTGTTCTCCGTGCACACGGATTTCAAATTGCATAAAAAAATTATACTGTCTTCAAATACATCATGGCCATATATTTGATTTTGTTTATATCTTCATTTTATTGTGTAGTCATTTTTTTAGCTGCACGTAAATATATATTTCAACTGTCCTTTCCATGTAATTTTTTTATAAAATTGAATTATTTGATAATTTTGTTATTTTGAAGTTAGAGCAATAAAATGGATACACTTGCTACGCCCTGCTTCATTAGCAGGGTATGTTATAACGGACCTTTTGTAATTTAACATTTACTTTAGGCAAGGGCTTCAGGGCTGCAATCATGCGTTATTATTATCCGGATCATGAGGGATCTTTGTAGAAGAATACCGACGTGGACACCATTGAATTCATGGGTAATGCTATAATACTTTCATTATTATTTTATTTATTACGCTTGTATATGTTTCGTGGAATTCATCAACTGAATCAATTTACTCGTATGTGTTAACGATGAATTATCAATTTCAGCTCACGAGATGTTATATTAGGGTATGGTTGTAATTAATATATTATTTCTAGGCAATGGAATTGTTGGTTGAAAAGGTGACGAGCAGTGCGGGAGCACCGCTTTCGCCTGGGGAATGTCTGCGACGAGTGGTCGAAGCTGTCGCTGGTGGAATTTTACTCGAAAACGGTCCTGGATTACTCGATCCTTGCGAAAAAGATCACAAGGTGAGAAAAATAGAATAATCTAAATCAATTTTTCTAAATCTGTGTGCATATATAAAAATTATTATTATTATTTTAGGACGCTCTAGGAAATATGCCTCCACAAAAACGTGAAGATTTGACCGCATCTGCACAACAATTTTTAAGACAAATTGCATTTAATCAAATTCATAAAGTGAGTAAAATTTGTTTTTATATCTTATATAGACTGTTTAGCCATGGTATCTTTATAAAAATCTATCCTTCGATTATCTTACGTTTAATGAACTATATTGACAGAATAAGTGAAACCATATTTTTCAAATGCCGTCTTAAAAATGTTGCCAAAAATTAACGAAACACATTTACGACATTTTTTACCTCTTTTTTTTGACAAAAGAAATTGAATCCAAAGATGCTTCTAGTCAGAGGATAATATATGTCTGTCGATAACTCATGGTATGATGTAACGGATGTAATTGGATCATTCTAATGAGTGGAGTGTTGTCGCTTGCCGGTATCAGACGTGGTGGCGATAGCGGTTGGGCACAATCATGGTTTCGTAGATTCTACGGAGCTATGAGGAACCAGGCCAATTGGCCCTAACCTCTTCTGATTATTATTGTTACAATCCGTGCGTGACAGCTCGGCTCCCGGGCTTTGCTTGGCGACCTGACCCGTATTCGAAGAGCCAGAATAACCTGGAGAACGTCCGTCACAGTCATGACATCATGACAGACGGAGGTGTCCTCCAGGTGGCAAAGACCCGCCTCAGGGTTATAAGGCCACGTAAATAAATATAAATAATGGAGGTCTATGGTAATGACTCGATGAATCTAACGCACAATGAACCTTCATTTTTATTCTTTTCTGTTTGCTGTATCTCTTACATAATCATTCCTTAATTGCCATGCTAAATATAGTCTAAATATTACAGTTTTTTCGACTCATTGAATAACCTTTAAGCGCCCGTGTGCCGTGCGTAATAGAGTAAGCCAATTGCCCAAGCATTTTTTTTGTGAAATATTCCCAACAAAAATTATTATATCTCTAAAACTAGTTAGCCTATGTGAGTAAAATAAAAGATTGTTTATAATTTTGACAACTGTCTTATTTTTTTTCAAACAAACACTAGCACCAAAATTTGCACGCTTTTTAATTCTCTAGGTAAAAAAAACGAACTTATTTTTACAGCTCTATTGATAAAAGAATCGGTCACCCCAAAGGATTAATTTTTAGGTATGGAAAAAAGCCTGAATCCCCATTGATATATGTTGTATGATAGTCCACAGCTGATTTATTAGTCTGCCTATTATAACACAACGCTTATCCTAAGAGTCGACCTTGTAACGTAAATCTTCATATTACTCATTATGACAAAAATATTTATCGAAACCGAAAACAAAATTATGGGTCGGTATCTCAAAGTCATAATTTATGCAAGTGAATATTCATATTTCTAATAAAATTACCGTAAATCAGTGTAATCCGATTTCAAAATGTACCATAATCACTGGTTCCGTACGGAACCGTAATCTATTGAACGACGCAAATCTGCGGTCCCGTACGGGACCACTGGGCGTTTAAAGGTTAAAGATGAAAATATTTTTTTGTTATTATTATTTACATATCACAATTTGTAATGTCTTGCCTCTATCTTATCTAATCACTTGAAGTGTGACTAATACGGGGGTTTTTTGACAAAAAAATTAACGTTCTACTCTTTTTAGACACCATTTGCTATATAAAATTTATTCTCAGCTGTGATGCCAATTTGTTGGAATGATTTTTTAGTTTTCGATCAGTGGCGGATTGCCCATTGAAGCCCCATAAATTCAGAGGGCATCAAAATTTCAGCTCTAATTTTTTTTCATAATAAAATATTTAACAATAACAGTATTCAATAAATTAAATTGACAAAATAATAATATCAGCTTAGCCACATTTCGAACCATATGCAATGACTGTTCCGCAGATCATGATCCATGGGTTCAGGCGCGTAGGTACTCGATTTGTTCTATCACAGAGGGGACTTTGAAATTATTTCTGATTACTTGGATTAGTTCTAGCAATCTATTATTACTATAATATTCAAGAACTTTGCTGTGCCCCAAATTTGAATACCATATGTCCGGATCGAACGTAATATAGATTTATAGATAAGCAGTTTATTATTTAGGGTTAATTCTGAGCCTGACTCATAGAATTTTTTTTATAGCTTGCAATTCCTATATAGATGTGCATATATTATATTCATCTCATATTTATATATATTTTTCTTATGTACAGGTATTAGATATGGAACCATTACCTCAATGGCCATCTCTGAAAAGGAAACGTTCCAACGATGATGCTGAAGGTATTAATTATTTATGATTTTATTGATTCTTATATTAAATATGTATATTTTTATAAATAAAATGTGCGACTTATTTTCTTAAGGTGATGGCAAAATGACCAAAATGGAAGTACAAGAAAAAATGGATACTACAGATCCCGGAATCACTATAAAAACAGAACACTAGGGTCGTCATTAAACTTTTAATTGAGATATTAGTAATTCTTGATGTGACAAACCTCGATTCTATTATTAATATGTGTCACATTATTTTATCCTTGCGTAATCTAACTTGAATTAAATTTAGGGCTTCGCCTAAATGTACGTATATTAGTTTTGCTATATTCTCCCACAAATTTAAATGTATTTTTTTTTTCTTGATTTTTACAAAGATTTGCATACTTTTTACACACTGCCTTTAAATTTCACAAATAATAAAGTTTTGCTTGACTCAACTTACATGTGTGAAGAATTAGTTTTGTTTTTTCTTTTTCTTTTAATTGGAAATAGGTGTCTTATGTGATGAGTATATACTATTTGTATATTTGATAATGGATTATTACTATCCGATAGTCTACGTTGGCTGTAGTAACTATATTTAAGTTTAATTTTTAATTATAATGTGGTTATATTATTACATAGGTTCTAATGATCGATTGGATGAGATTTTCCAATATCCACTTAGCCTTATTGAGAAGGTGGTTCCAATGGTGCATAAGATGCAAATGTAGTAGAAAATAGATTTAAGTTATATATCTTAGTTATTGAGCACCTTATAATCTGTAAATCCGATTGTAAATGTTATTGTCGCCTTTGTAATAATTTCTTAAGGTGTACCTCCTCATCTGATATAATAAATCAACTTAACTTACAATGTTTTTTTATTAATTAATCAACTAATATCGATTATAATATCCCAAGTCGCATTATTAACCTTTCAGTATATTAGTAAAATCACAAAATAGTAGTACAAAGTATATCACAAAATTGGATACATAATCTCCAGTGGCGGATTTTCCCTTAACCCTTTATAGCGCAAATTAATTATTTAGGATTTTTTATTGTTATTGACAATACTTATTGTCCATAACAATAAATTAACCAAAGAACTTTTTCGACAACATATTACGTTACTTTAACAATCGTAATTTGATTGTAAGCGCTCTTCAGTATAAAAAATCACTGCGGTGCAGAAGGCAACGGCAAACCACTGCACTATATATTCCCATGAAAACTATGTCCATGGTCCTCCGAAAGGGGAATCATGCAAATGGTCACGTTCCTCAGAAATATGAGGGAAGTGGTTTAAAATCTTATATACAAATATAATAATATGTAATCGCTTCACGACTCAAAAAAAAATTACGTTACTAAGGATGATATTTCTATGGGCGCTCATGGAAATATAGACCTTAAGTTAACCTATAAAGGGTTAAGACACACTCCTGAGGCTTCAAAATTTAGCTCTAAGCCTTTTTTTTTTTTTCATTACAAAAATGGTTAATAATTTAGCAGTTCTCTCTCAATTGAATCGACAAATGAATAACGCCAGCTATGGCACGTTTTTACAGGCTATCCTACTATTCTGCAGACCACGATCCAAGGTTTTAAGCGAGTAACTAATTTAAGGAGAAATAATGCTAGGCGTCGGGGCCCTCGGAGGGCCCCTGAATTTTTCTACAAATAATAAACATTTGTTACATTGAGAACGTTAATATCGATCATCGAAAAGCTAATAATAGAAGAAGAAAGATAAGCAATGTAAATTATAAAGTTAAATTATGTATTCAAAAGATTACAATTGAATAAAAAAATGTACGGGTAACAAATATTGTACAAAGTATTGGAGGGGAAGGGCCTCAAAATTGAGTTGCACCTGGGGCCTCTCAAATGCTAAATCTGCCACTGATAATCTTTAAAGAGATATACAGTCAACCCCCCTGTAGCGTTCACTTCTAGGTTTTTTGCATAGCGTTCCCTCGGCAGGAGCATCATTGAAAATATAAAAATGGATGAAATGTTTGATTTGCTTCAAATCGCAAAGAATGTTAAAAAAAACCTAACCCGAAATTTTGTATGGGTGCCTAAGTTTCTAAAGCGTTTTTTTTCTATAGCGTGGTCCCTATTTGAACGTTATAGAAGGGTTGACTGTATATGCTATAAAAATATAATTTATGAAATGGTACTTACCAAAATGTAGACCAATGCTTCCGAAATTTTTGGAATCATTATCATTTAACTCAATTTGAAATAAAATAATGTTTAAAATACTCGACTGGACTAATAATTTTATTAAATAATACAGTAATTATCGACGATTACATAATCGTATGAATTTAGATTAATGGAAATAATTTTATTTGAAATAGTGCGTGATTGGCATTTCAGGTTGATGCAGCTCGCCAATCACGCAGAAAAAGCATTAAACTATTGACGACAAAAAAATGAAAAGAATTTTTTTATTCAAAGATAATTTAACGAATGTATACTTTTTTTGGTTTGTACCATCCAGATTCATCGAGATCTTCATTGTCAATCATAACGGCAGTCTTATGAACACTCGAGTGATTAGCATTTTCTGATTCCTCCTGCATTTTTCCCGGTGTTGTTTCATTTATACAGTTTGGTTTATTAACAATGATTATTTTTAACGTCGATTCCGTTTCTTTTAATTGCACCCTATCAATAACATTGAATGGTATTCTTACCGTTACACCGTAACTCTCAATTTCCAAATTTTCACCAGACGGATATTTATGAATACTGCCAGTTTCTTCGGGTTGATTATGATCACCTCCAGTTTCTTCAGGTTGCTTATGA
>JAGXCT010036633.1:51481-70994 GCA_022495035.1 Philopotamus ludificatus | reverse complement strand
TTGCTTATGATCACCTCCAGTTTCTTTAGGGTGCTTATGATCACCTCCAGTTTCTTTAGGGTGCTTATGATCACCGCCAGTTTCTTTAGGTCGCCTATGATCACCGCCAGTTTCTTTAGGTAGCTTATGATCACCGCCAGTTTTTTCAATCAGGGTGGAATTAAACGCCGGTTTAAATTTTGAATATGTATATTCTGAATTTCCCAAACCTGCGCACACGAATAATTTTTTTATTCCACCCATTTTATTCTGCGTGCTATTATTTGTAGATGCATTTTTATTGGTTACCGATTTGCTGGGATCAGATGTGCCATAGCGGGTACTATTTGATGATGCATTATTGTTAGATGACATTGGTGGTTGATGGTTGATTGATGGGTTCACTGTAATTTCCAATTTCGTCATGCGATTTAAATGAATAATCTGATTACACTTTTTTATATTTCCACTTAAAAATTTTGATGTGAAATATTATAATTGTAAAACATTCTTTTGTTTGGTTTGAATGTTGTATCGACCGTGTTCACAAAACCTAGATTTAATTTATTGATTAATTTTATAACATAGTAACTGAAATATTTTTACTTCAACAAAAAAAACCATCATCATCATTTGCTAGCCATTAAACAATAGCTCCCAATGTTTAGTCCTTTCCAAATTCAGCTGGAAGTCAAAGACGAATAACTTGACTCTCACAATCAGATCAAACCAAGGTTTTATGTCTGAAAAAGATTTCCTTCTTTTGGCCATTAGTGGCATTAGATTGTATCGTTGATAAGGAAAAAGTATGGTATAAAATATAATATATGGGGAAATTTGAAAGTAATCAAAATTTCAACTTGGTATAGAATTTCTTATAAAATTATTATTAATATAAGGAAAATCGAAATTTGTCATTAATTCGCATTCCTAATAATATGATTTTAATTACATTAAATTAATTGAGTACCAATACCCATTAGTATTGGTACTCAATTATTAAACATGAATTTTAATTATCCAGTGTTGCCAGTGTAATCTTTCAAAAATTATTACCATACAGGAGAAGATTTTGCTTCTGGATTCAAAGGATCATCTAACTCTTATTCTGCAGATATGCATCTGCAGAATAAAAGTCCCTCAAGCTTCCTAGAGTGTGCATCAACGTAAGTAACCGCCTTTAGTAGCCTTGGTCTTATATATCTAGGAGGAATAATTAGTAAGGTGTAGTTACATGGGAGTATCTTTCAGGATTCGATGTGGATATAATGATAGCCGTAATAAGTCACAAATTCATCGAGACTAAACAACATCTTTATTGATGACCAATAGACTGGATGAATCGGCCTAGCAGACCCGAGGGTTACGGAATTACTTCTTGACAAATATAATATCAAAGAGTATTTATTAACAATATAATTTGATAGTAGCGCAGTAACAAAGTGGACTGCTTTCTGTGACAGAAGGCTATCGTCTTCCTACATGCCTGACAATCTTGACAACTGCCTCCAAAACTCGAGACATCTATATATAACCTGGGGGCTCCGTGGGGGAATCAATGCTTTTCTTTTCTTCATCCATGACATGCCGATTAGGTCATTCTAAACGAAAAAATTTCAAACTATGAGGACCTGCTCCTATTGTATGAAGCAGTGCCGAATTTTGATGTGTACAAGTATAGCAAGTACTTTGAGAACCAGGATCCTTCTGAAAGCATATCATTAATAGTGTTTTGACTTTGAAAATGTTTCTCTTTAAAACCCCATTGATAGCGAAATTTCGCTCATTGTAATCTAGTCCAGAATATATCCTCCATGATCAACAGTTACCTGTCAATGAAGATGTCTTCTAACAAGGTAGCTCTAAATAAAACTAATAGTTAAAGTGTTGTATATATTATATTTATTGCATCGCACATTTGGCTTTCAACATTACAAAATATAACAATAATACAAAGTGATGACATAAATAATATAATTTATTGGTTTTAATACTTATAAGTACAAAATATAATAATTCATTTTTGGAATGTGCCATATATACAAAGGCAAGAGTATCATACGCATTTTCTTCATCCGAAGAATCTACAAAAGAATACAGTGTCCAGATCTGAAGTTTTGGCTAAGAAATCAGTTCGTCCAGAGCTTTATCTCTATTGCAATTGTGCTGCAAAAGTGCTTTGGCTACTTTGCTCTCCATAAAACCGAGATCCATCAATTGACCCATAATTAAAAGATATTCTATAATCTGAAAAAATAAATCGCAAGAAACGTTATTAGAAGTGACACTTATAAATTAATATTTTAAAAATAGCAACACTCGATAAAACGCTGATATACCTTCTTATCATCCTCTCCAATATTATCACAAGCTCTGGCAACACGTTCTATGGGAAATCCCATTCCACTAATGTTTTTACACATCAACTGTAACCTCGGAGAAAGATTGTCGAATGGGTTTGGTAAATTTTCTTTATTAGGCAAGCGAGACAATGGTACATCCGGCTTATTAGTAATAAGTGGGCTAGGACTGCAATTATGCGAGCGTTCACGTGATTTCATCCGTGCCCCCGCTACCTCGTCGTCTAATTCTTTAACAATATCGGGAACACTTCTGGATCGCGAACGAATCAAAGATTGCGCACTCAGATATGTCTCGTTTTCCGCATTCTGAGAATAATTACTAGTATTTTGTTCACATACATTAGTATCATTAATAGGAATATATGAGGAATAATTAGAATTATATAATTTATAAGGATCGTTTGTGACTTGGTTAAAATTTGAATGTTTAACACCGGAAAAATTAACATCCGCTTTGATCGCCTCTCTATACCTCGCACTGTCTTTGTTCACAGTTTCATAATTATTTATATTAGAAATATTTTGATACGGGGTATTTGTGACAGGATAACCATAGTTAGATGCGTAATAATCATTATTCACTCCACTGTTGTTGAGGTATGTTGGAAATTTTTCATTGAAATAGCTATTGTTCATCGGCATTGTGTTCATAGTGCCAATATATGAATTTGTGGTTCCGTAAGACGAAACGGGCGAAAAATAATCGCAGCCGCTCGCACCCGAATGCGAAATAATCTGTTCGCTCATATAAACATTGGTATTAATCGGTTCGGCGACAGATATAACATCAATATTATACGATTGTTTTTGATCGATCGATATATCTTTATAGCTACCAGTGTTTTCATTCGCTGTATTAGCAGAAGTCTGAGTGTTCAACACCTGCGCTAATAATTCGAGATCGTTCATTGTTTTCAACTCTAAATTATCAAAGGGGCTAGATGTATCATTTTCAAAATCGGAAAAACTCAATTTGTCCACCACACTTTTATCATAAAATGTGCCGGGGCGATTATATTTATTAGATTTAATTTTACTACTCAATTGATATTGCATAATAGGATCTAAGTCGTCTAGAAGATTCACTCGGGAATTCAGTCCATTCAAAGGCGCCGGGATAGGCTTGAGGATATTGATTGTCTCGTCGCATTTATTTTTTTCAGCATAAACTTTTTGTATATCGCTTATAATATTAGAAGACTCGTCTAGGTGCTCTGGTTCCGCAGGAGCAGAGACGGATTCATTTGGCTGTTCAGTCCTGACACAGTCATCAGGAGAAATCTCACTGATTTCTTCTGTACTGGGATAGGACACTTCGGACACACTGAGCTGTTTCAGCCTCTCCTCAGTTTCGTTGGCAGCGATCAGATCGAGCTCCCTCTGCCTAGCTTCCTCTCTTAGCTGTATTCTGTGGTTGCGCTCGTTACGAATTGTTTCTCTGGCGTTACGCCACTCGTCGAGCTTGCGCACGACGTTGTGCTCGAGTGTGAAGTCGTAGCGGGTCCCGTCCTGCAGGTGCGCCCCGATGCTGGCCACTCTTTCGAATAGACCGGACGGCACGCTAATGGGTGGCGGTGGTTTGTACTTCTCCGAGATCTTAACGGGCACGCCGTCCATGTAAGTGCCCGCGTACTGCTGCGACATGTCACCGTCGCTGCAGCAGCTCAGCTGTCACCGAGGTCCTAACACTACGGCAACGGACCATATACCATTGACCTTGTCAACAATAAAGTCGTGAGTATTTATCAATCGTACAAAAGAACTGAATAATATTTTCTATAATATACTCTATCTACGATTTTAAGAAATATATTTATCATATTTTATCGTAAATTTTATTTGAATTGTAGTGTTTTCAATTTAACATACATATATCGACGTTTCTTAAAAATAAGTCATCATACTGGCTATAAAAAAATCACCGAATAATTAAATACATTCAGTCATCCTGTGACGCATCCTTTAAATCGATGTTTTATACAAAATGCTAATGTTTTCAAGGTCATATTTTATATTTCATAAATATATAATACATTGCCGAGCGAAATAAAGGTCAATGCTCTTTGTTTGACAATGGATTTTGTAGAAAACAGTGATTAAGAGGAAGCGTTATTACTATATTGCGTTGATTAATATAATTTTTACCCTTTCAAATCACTAGTAATATAATCTCTAGTATCCGATTTTTTTTTAATTTCTGGGGTTGTATAAATCTAATCATTTTTAATTTATCTGTATATAATTATTTCAACAATTTCATTTGTTGTTATGTTGCTACTCTTGTCCCTTGGGTGTATAAATATTAATAGCGATACATGGTACTTACTTTTATAGATGGTGATCTAAAATTTTCGGATCTTTCAGGGTTCTTGGTAATTTTTTACTTAAAAAAAATGAAATATGTAGGAAGAAATTTTGACCAAATCACAACACCACTTTATCTCACACTTTCAACTGAAGAAAATCGTATTGAAATACCATTTAAATGAAAATTAATACAGTTTTTCTTATGCCACAAATAATTTAACAAATTTGAGTTATTTTTTGTCTAATTGCTTTTGAAATATATCAAATACCGTAAAAAATAAGGTGAAGTGTTGCTCCTCTACGTTCCATCGGAAAAAATCATTGTCCAAATACAATATTTGCGGTTACATATTACACTTTGGAGGAAAAAAATATTTCGTATTCTCTTTAAATATTTCAGACGTAAATTGTCGAAAATAAAATCGTAAAATCGGGTATTTAATTTATTCAAATGAAAAGGGATTGATTGTATAAATTGTTTCCATATGCATTTTAAATGAAATATTTTTGTATAAATGCAATTTCCATTTATTTTATAACAATTACAATTCTGCAATTCAATCCCTCAAAATTTTCACCAGAAAATGTAAATATTGGCGCGCTTTCGTTTGGTTGTTAAGAGTAATATAGTTATGGCCGATATCTGTAGTGTGATGGCTCCTCACGTGTACTGGCCGCGAAGTGTTGTTTTAAGTCGTCGCTAATTTTAAAAGTGAGCGATTTTCCATTTTGGTTTCTGGCGGCTCCCGGTCCGCAATTCGCCGTGGCCCCCCATCCCATCCTGACCCTTTTCCTGCGTTCCTCTCCCAATTGTATATTTGCTAATTTTTTATATTTTTACATATTTAAATCCGGCTCGAATTGTTAACATTTTTATATTCAACGGCTAATTAATTATATAAGTGAAATTTAATTTTTTTTATGTTTGTCAAAAATTATAACCTAAATAACTGACATCACTGTCAAATGTGAATTTTCCCTAGACAATTTAAATTCTTACATTTTTATTGTAATCTAAATAATTAGCATTTTCGTAATAGTGTGATTCGCGTAATTATTAATAAATTTATTTTAAAATAATAGTATTGTTGGAGCTCAACGATAAAAGGTGACACATTTGTATAATTACACAGGATTAAATTCAATATACAGATATCAATCGTTGGTATCAAATAGATTGTAGTATTATAATAACAAAGACAATATATCAAATTTTTCCTTTTAATTTCCATCCTTTCCATCTAGAAAATTACTTAAGTTAATTAATAATCAAGTCCTTAATTTAAAATACGGTGTGACTATTATCGTTATTATATTCTACGTTTTTCATTCAATATGTGCTTTCCATGTATTTGTCTTTAACACTTTAACACCGGACGCTATTTTATAACTAATTCTGGTCAAAAACTGTTCAATTCGCGGGTAAATGATGTTTTATATTTAATTCATCGTTATTTTTTCTTGTCTTCCAAAATGGTTGAAAGATTATTTTTGATTTTTCTGCTTTCTTGCTTTAATTACATGCTTGAGTTTTTTTTTGTAAATATCCTTGTTCAAGCAGAGCCATAAATTATCGAAGAAATGAAACTTTCATTGTAAAATCAGTGTATTTTGTATTTATGGGTGACTTGTGATTGATAAAAGATATTTAATTTTTATATAATATATGGATACGGCTAATACAGCCTTTATAAAGAATTAGAGACGACGTAGATTCTCTTTCTCCCGGTGTTAACCTGTTGATAAAATATATTTAAAAAAATACTAAATCATTAATTTTACGTTGTACTTTGGACATACAGTCAGCTCTCCTATAACGTTTTCTCACAATCACAATTATTTTATACAAGTTGCCTTGTCAACTAAAGAGCATTGACCTTTATTTCGTTGGGCAATGTATTATACATATACGAAATATGTAATTGGACCTCAAAAATTTTTTGCATTTTGTAGAAAGATAATTTAGAGGAAACGTTATTATAGGAGGGCTGACTGTATTTTTGAAATATGCAACAATACTCTTTTGAATTTATGACTATACCATATTAATTAATTGTATTTTAATTATTTTTTAATTGTTCATTTCAGAGTCATTCAGTCAATAATGAATTGAGCATTGTTTTATATCAAAATGCTCAAAGTTTCCCTGGAAGTGCTAAGATGCTCATAAATAAAACTGAATTAAATAACAAATTATTTATTTTTGTAATTAATATTGAGTGCATTATTTGTTGACAAATGTCAGAGTTGATTAAAAGGAATGAACCAAAAATGTATCAATTGTCTCATCCACCGCATATCTATTTGCAACTCAACGCAACACATCCGACCAATGGCGGTGACACACTTCAAGCTGGAAGAATAAATCATGAATCGGGAACCTCCATGACAAACTATTGCGCTGACCAATTTGTCACAAATTCTCGAGACATGAGATCCTTGAGTGCAATTAATCTACACAACAATGAGTATCAACGGGGACCTTCTATACCAAAGAAAAATACCTATTGGGTATCTAAGCGAGCCGTTAAAAATTCCCAGTCCAATTCACCTGCCCTATCGGAATGTGAATCCGACGATTCCGGCCTTTCAAGCACTACTTCTAATTCGGTTTACAATAACAACAATTATATCACCAATAATAACAACGTGCAAGGTAAGCTATACATATTTAATTGTTATGTTTATTGATTATATCCATTAATAAAATGTTGCTTTATAATTTTTATTTTTTTTTACCGTATTATTTTGCAGGTGATGCTAAAAAAATATATGAACCTCTAGCCATTAATAGAATAAATCCAAATCCTTTACATTATCAAATACATTTCGGGTCCATTGGTTCTATCCCCTTATCTCATCCCCGTGTCTCTCCTCACCAACAGTCCCTATTTTTCCACAATAAACGGCGTCACATAATGAATCGAGGAATAATCCCAGCGCGAAGTATTCCAGCTATTAGATATAATAATCACAATTATCATACACCACACTATATAGCACCAGACCGGTTTCTTCTAAAGGCCCATCTCATGCACGTCAAGGATACGCCATTGAATTTACTAATTGGTAATTTTTTTTATGATAATGTATATCGTGAATTCGTTATAATTGCTTTTTAATTTATATTAACTCAATAGGTTCAAAGTGGGATACCTTGTCTAAGGATATATGGAACAAATTTTTAATATGTCAGCAAACAGAAGACACATTCAGAAAAAAGATGAAACTTTGGAGGTTCCTATACATTGCTATTAAAGTACGTACAAATAATTCATTAAAATAATGGAAAGACTAAAAAGTAATCTGTCAGTAGACTTGTAAGTCATCTTATTATTTTTTTTTATTTGTAAAAGAAACTGCCCATTAGAATCTCCAAAAGTACTTACATCATTATATGCCGATTAAAGCATTAGAAATAATTAAGGATTTCAATAAGATCAAATCAAATCATTGTAACACAATCGTAGTTATGAGTCCAAAATGCATTCCGCATCTCACATCGCAGCTACTACAGTGCAATCTTCACTCGCATCTTTGTACGTTTCCAAGCGCGACAAGTTTCTCCAGGCTATCGTTTCTCCTAGCGAGATGTCCAAAGTATCAAAAAATTCTTTTGAGACATGTAGTAGAAAGTCGATAATCTTTGTTGTATCCCATTTCTTTTAGGACAGAGACGTTTGTGCGTTTAGCGGTCCACGGTATTCTTAGCAGACGTCGCAGCACCACTTTTCAAAGGTGTCAATTTTCTTTTTCATGTTCTTCTTTATGGTCCAGGTTTCTACGCCGTAATTAAAAATCGAGAATACTAGACTCTGCATTAAACGTTTATTTTGTCCTTTAACACTTTGTATGCGGGAAACGGAAATTACAGTCCGAGCGTATTTTACGTTGACAGCGGGAGACGGAGATCTCTGTTTTTGACCTATTACTGCCATCTTTTGGTCAAAAAATCTTTTCAAAAACAATTTTCAAGAGCTGACCATCCTTTACGACTTTCCGCGGATTTGCGGAAACATAAGCTGCAGAAAATTGTAACGGGTGGCAAATCCAAATACCCATCAAGAAAGTGTCGTGTGTGCTCAGTTCATAAAAAACGTGGTGAAACTCGATATATTTCTGGCTCATAATTTCCATTACTCGTAAGTAGTAATCCAAGATATAGAAATTCTTCAACCATCTCCAGATTCGGATGATTAATGCATTTGGATGGCTGATTATTTCCGCCGACTATCATCAGTTTGGTTTTAATAATATTGATCTCGAGTCCTGGTTTTTTACTTTCCCACACAATTCTTTTGAGCAGATCGGCCATTTCTTCTCCGTTGGTGGCCGCAAGCATATCTAAGATTATTTTTTACCCGCTATTTTAAATTCCCCTTCCTAAAATATTAAGGGCTTTTCTCATGATATACTCCCTATATAAGTTAAATAGATCTGATGTTATATTATTCAATAATGAAATTAAATATTGGATTTACGTCAACAAGGAGTAATAAATTATGATTACATTTTAGTATTTAAGACGAACATGCAAAATTCGATTACTTTTTGGTCTACCCGATGCAGATTTTATAATCTTTTGAACATTACGATGTGAGTCTTGCTCTTAAGCTACATCTACTTTAACACTTTACCGATTGGATACTAGAGGTATTAGACTTGCGTCTATGACCTCACGTTTTTGTGCATCATTATTTTTTGGGAAATTTACTTAACCCTTCCGTCACGGGGACTCTACAGCAACTGCATCGTCCGAAGGAGGTCTTTCAGAGACCCCAAGCATTTCAAGTCAATATAGTTATCCATGATATGCTTAATTATTTGGTGGATATTTTGGATTTTTTACCTAATCAATATGTCATGTAAATGACTCTCGTGGCACGTGTCACTAATTCGTTTCACTTGCACTCGGCACATCGTAACGGATGTGAACGAGAAAAATCGGCACGGCTAGATTAATCGTTGTAACTTTTTTATTGATTTATTATTTTTAACGAAGCTTTATTTACTATTACTTTACTAGAGAATTTATTTACTATGAATGGATATAATTTAAGTATAATTATTTCATTTAATCTAAAAATACATTTAAATAATTAATTAGAAAATTATAATAAAAAAGCTTTGGCAACCATTACCACAATACTTTGATTACTTTATTTTTTGAGTAATGAGTGTCATTTTACAAAAATAATTGTTAAAAGAATTTCATAAAAATCTTTATATGCTCGTAGATTATCTCGCTAGTTTAAACAAAAAGACATTTAAAAATGCATTAAAAAAAACGAGCATTGAACAGCCACAAATTACGTGTGTCAGCATCTGATGTAACACATAAATATGTATACTGCTGTAGCGAGTGGTGAATGAGACAAAGTATTCCTTCTACATTTCCAGACGCGAGATACGAGGATGAATTTTGTATAAAAAATAATACAAAACACAAAAAAGTCTATATATATTTAATAAAACATTTGAATAAAATGTAGCAGGTTTAGATGTAAAATATAAAATTAGTCCTAATTTTATTGCGTCATTGTTATTGCATTTTTTTTTACACAAGAAATGTTGCAAAGATCTAAGGTGAAATTTCAGGTGAATTTTTTTCCAACCAAGATTATTAAATTTCTCGAGAGTGATTTTAGCTGTATTGTATTAGTAAGCCATTATTTTTTTCGAGTTTGGTTCAAGTACATTATCCACTTCGCATCCCAAGTCACCAGAGTTCGCTGAAACAATGATTCTCACGGCCTTGTTTTTCATGTTCTTGCATGCTTGACCAAGAGTATCCAAGTGTGTCTGTAATTTTTTTTCATAGTAGCCAATGGAGTGTTTTTTTAATAGAAATCGTATGGTAGCCAGTTTCGCGAATAATTCTTGTCTGGTTGAAAGCCCTCCATTTAAAATATAGCGAAGAAAAAAACAAATTTCTTCTGAAGGATATCTTCAGATGTTCATGGACCAAACGAACGTAGAAAATGCGTCGATGGCTTGATGTAAGAAACAACTAATGACCAAACAGGACCTTGTCTAAATCGCGACATTTTCGTCCAGTACCCCTAATATTTTTTGATGAATTCATTTTTCATATATTTGTGTAATTTTATCTATTTTCCAAATTTCAAATTATAAATAAAAAAATATGTTTTGTTGATCAGCCAAGTTGTATGTATCCGAGGACGCCACATTGGCATCCGCGGACGTTTGCGCGGAATTATAAGAGAACGCCAATGTTTGGCATATGCAGTCAGTATAGTGTTAAAAAAAATATGTTTATTAAAATTTAATTAAAAATCGTAATTTGTATTAAGATGAATATTAATAATCTTATTAATTATGTTTTTTTTTACAATACATCACAATTATTATTTATATTTTTCAGGATATGTTTCCACGCTACAGCCTATATCTTGTAGGGTCAACTGTGTCGGGATTTGGTGCTAATACTTCAGATATGGACCTTTGCCTTCTTGTTAAACATGTAGAAGCCGGCGACAGTAGAAGTCAAGCATTAATACACTTAAGCACAATTTACACTTTTATCCAGAGCAAAGGTGATTATTTATTATTGATGCCAATCAATCTAAATTTTATACCTGATTATTAACCACGAACATTCTCATTTTCAGATGTATTTTTCAGAGCTGACTTAATACAAGCCAAAGTACCTATTTTAAAATTCTGCGATAATAGTTTTTTCCTAGAAGTCGATTTGAATTGTAATAATATTGTTGGGATAAAAAATACACATCTTCTCTATTGTTATTCTCAGCGTAATTATATTGTTTGAAATATAATATAAATTGAATTTAAACATATTTATATTATTTTTGAATTTGACAATTTCAGTGGATTGGCGTGTCCGGCCACTGGTCCTCATCGTCAAATTGTGGGCCCGCTTTAATAATATAAATGATGCCAAAAATAGGACAATTTCCAGTTATTCTCTTGTACTAATGGTTATACATTATTTACAATGTACGTATACTTTTATTATCATGTTTGCGGTGTATTGTTTAAAATTAAAAATAATTAAATCATTTTAGGCGGTGTCGAACCGGCAATATTGCCATGTTTGCAAAAAGATTATCCTGAAAAATTCTCTAATAATTTAAGCATTTATAATATCGATTTGCTTGAGGAAATGCCCAAATACAAAAATAAAAATAATCAAGCCCTCGGAGAATTACTCTACGGTTTTCTTCAGTATTACACAGTGTTTAAGTATGAAAAACGCCAAAAGAATTGATAAATCCCTTGAGTATGGTATTAATTGATGTATTATTTTTAGCTATTCGAAATATGCCATTTCAGTACGAGAAGGTAAACTTTTAGATATAGATGAATGTCGGATAGCACATAAAAATGATCCTCACCAGTGGAAACTACTCTGTGTTGAAGGTAATATATATATTAAAATTTTAGATCATTCTGTCATATTGTTTGGTTTTGTAATCATTATATAATATATTAAGTTGGATATAATTTCCACCCCATCTTCACTATTTATTGCATTACCATCTCTGAAGGACAAATTTTGATCCATTTTTTTAATAGAATAGAAAGCTGTGTGTGCGTTGTACCAATATCTGACTTAAAATAAATCAAAGAGATAGTGTTGAAGAAATGGATTTTTTTCTGAAATTTTCGGTGGATAATAAGGGCAATGCGATGGGAAAACGGATTTAAAAAAAAGCCAGGAGACATCCTGAGCTTTTAGACTTTACCAGACTCTCTATCTATGG
Source organism: Philopotamus ludificatus (assembly GCA_022495035.1). NCBI lineage: Eukaryota > Metazoa > Arthropoda > Insecta > Trichoptera > Philopotamidae > Philopotamus > Philopotamus ludificatus. The sequence goes on along the minus strand of JAGXCT010036633.1, from coordinate 58,597 downwards.
TAGTCGAGGCCAAGGGAATCTGGGTCTCATAATTCCGTCTGTAGTATGCAGTCTTTTGTAAATGGGTTTCCTTCTCTTAACCATTGTTGACTACCACAGTTAGTAACGGATTTTACCCCCATGACTGTCCAGCTAGCAGTAACCTCGTTGTGCAATACATTAATACATATATATAGCCTACTAGGGGACAGACCGACAGAAGGGACGGCTGCTCCGAGCTTTAATTGGCAAGTCAATGTATGTTAAAAAAAATATAGAGAAAGTCGAAACGGAATGCAATTTAAAACTAACCCAATGATACTCAATATTCACATGGTCAACCATAAAAATTCGCCCCGTAGGCATTGTGTTGAATAATAAAATAAATAAAACAGTCTTTCCTGTGAACTTTTTATGAACATATTTATTTATTTGATGATTGATGAATAACATGACAGAAAAATTTCATAGCGGCATAAAGGTTCCATAATGATTCCAAAGATGAGGGAAATGAGTCTCACACTCACATTCCCCCCTAACCAGTGTCATAACTCAGCTCAGTCGCAGTTAATTTGCATTATCTTAGATTGTATGTTACTTACAAGTCATGACACTGGTTGGCAATACAGTGCAACCAGTAAAAATTACGCAGTCAATGTTTTAGCGTAACATAACATTCATGTTGTGTTCTACTACAATTTCCTCACTCTCCTGGCTCCATCGGATACAAAATATACTGATTCATTCATTCATTCTTTCATAAGGGCAACAGCCCTATTGTAGAGCACTGCCTCACCCAACACCCTTCTCCATTTTATCCAATCTGCTTTGTCACTCCATCTTCCAGGAAGCATCAATGATGCAGTTTCCCGTTGTACACAGTCAAATTTCTCCATCAGTACACTACCTGGGTGTATTGCTAGGTGAACACGGTCACTCTTAGTTACATGCGAGAGGTGCGGTTGACAAAGCTAAAGCCGCATTTTACCATATTTCTCGCATCGCGTCAAAAACATGGGGTATAGGTTACAAATCGCGATTATTTGCCTATAATTCCATCTTCTGTGGGATTGTAGGAAGTGCGCTGGCTGGATGCTAGAGCTACGCTGTTAGTTATCACATATTACTAGGAATCCTTTTATGAGGCAGCGCCCGCCCCTCCTTAATCTCACTCGCGCTTATCACACTTCTTCAACGGCTTCACTGTTAATTATTGCTGGCGTCCTTCCGCTCGACCTCGGGCCGTCAGTTTTTGCTTGAAAAAAACAATCCTATTGTCGGCACCACTACAATTTGCCCAATCAAGCGCGAATCTCTGGCAACTTTAAAATCACGCGCCTGCGAATCGGCTTTTGATCAGTGGCAGGAGAGATGGGATTTCTCTCTCAAAGGGTGGACCACCCACATCTCTTCTTTAGCGATATCAGGGCCAGGCTTAATTATGGAGTAGTTCTTCCCGGACTTCTGGGTCAGTCAATTCCCCTGACATGCGATAATTTCTCACAGCTAAACAAGAGTTTGCTTAGCAGCATCCCACATTTGCTGGTGTGGGCACGTCTGTCAGGATTACAGTCACGTTCTGTGGTCTTGTCCTTACCTGGACGCTGCGCGTCACGATCTACTCTATGCTGTCCGATGCGGCATTTCTCCTACGTGTCTACCGGTGGAGGGCTCTGTCGGGCACATGGACTTGATCAGCGGTGTAATTTGCTACAGGGCATTTGCTCGCTTTGCATCGACTTTCAGAGAGTTGTGCAAAGCCACTTTCTCTCCCTTCTCCTCTTCTTAAAAAAGTCTAGCATTATATTTTAACATCACGCGTTTCAAGAAAAAAACTCCTTTTGTTGCACCGATTAAACTGGCCCCAAGCCGGTATATGTGGTGTGGGTAGATGGCAAGGGATGGAACTGTGTCGGACTGGTCCGACACAGATTCATCCTGGGTACAAAAGTGTACACAGTCCAACTACTCAGCCTTGGTCTCCCCTTCCCCCGGGGATAGGAAGACCAAGACTTTTCGGCAGATTCTAGCCACTCTGACGACAGCTGTGATCAGTATATCCCTGTATAGTTAGTACAACTCCTCGTTGCTTCGGATACGCCATTCTCTGTCATCGAATACGGCTCCAAATATTTGTCTCAGAATTCTCAGCTTGACTTGACTCGGCCATATATGCTTTTGAAGTCCAAAATAGCACCGGTTTCCCAGCATGGTTCTTGTTCGTACTTCCAAATTGGTTTTTTGTAATAAGTGAGCTGAGTTATGTGAATCAGGGAATCAAGTATTCGCCCTTGGCGTGTATGGGCATATACAGAAATTTTAAAAAATCAAAAATATTTTGAAGAATATATTAAATTGATACTCTTGATTAACTTTGACATTCTTTTTCGGATAATTTATAGAACCCATCTTTTTTTTATATAATTTCGAATGGATTTCTGCATACAAAAGACGTGATTATTTTTCTGTATATCATCTGCTTATTTTATTTCAACAGAACCGTTCGATTTAAGCAATACTGCTAGATCTGTGTACGACCCAGATGTCTTTGTACATATTCGGAACGTTTTCGAATCGAGCAGACGACTCCTCGAAAAATCTCCATTGCTGATGACTATCCTGCCGACGTACAAAATGCATTAAATATAATACGACTTACATATCAGTGGGCAATCGGCATTACTTATTTTAACATTGCACCATTTGCATTGGATATGAATCAAAAAGTGTGAAGCTAATATGCTTTTTCTAAATAAAATCAATGTTGATTAGTAATGAAGCTAACTAGGCTTAACGTCTCAATAGTTCAATGTCTCTAGTCTTGAATTTATACTAAATAAAAAGAATAAGTAAAGAAAGAGGCTGTGATTTCGACTGAGTTTTAGTTATTAAACATTTTACAATAATATAATATAGTATTGTAATATTTAATAATTGTTAATTATATGTGTATTCTTTGGTTAAATATTTTCGCTTAGGTTAGTCAATTATATTTTTACCTTTGTTGAAACCAAACTTGCGTTCATGAATTGGCATTGGCATTATTTGTATGAAATTTTTTTTTGTTGAACACATTAAAAGTATGAAAAACTGTTATATTAATAGTAATGACGTATTAGATGAAATGATTTATATTTATATCAATTCGTTGCGTTGATAAATAATCAAAAGATAATCTAAGAAATATTCTAATTTCCGTTGAGATGTTTCTAAAATTTGATTCTATTTATGTACTAAAATTTGGTTGAACAATTGATAGTTAAATAAAAATAAATTCATATTCACATTGAATTATATAGGCTATATGTAATTTGTTATACTCAGATGTGTTCACAATCGTATGCATAATTTTAAAAATTAAAAAAAAAAAATTAAAAGTAAAAAAAAAAACTAAAAATATTTTGCATTATCTCTCCATGGGTTATCTTATTGTATTTTTTTATTATTAATAATCTCATACGTTTTTTTTTTTTATTTTACCACTATGTATACACTTATTGTTATTTATATGTATAAAAAAAATGAATTGTGTATCTTTAATGTTTCTATATTGTCTATTTCCAACTAAATTTATTATATACATATCAGTTTTGATTTAACAAATATTTGTAGTTCGCAAGATTTATGAGATATTATCAAAACTGGAGATATATATATATATATTAATTTTAATGAATTTATTTAGATTAAGACAATTTTGTCGTATTTGTCAAATTTCAATGATTTTTTTTTGTATATATATATATATAAATATTCGCTCGCTAAAATTTCAATTTGCGAGCTACAATCTAATGATGCGGGATGCGATATTCAATGATTTTTTTTTATCTCCCCACGAATACATGCTATAACATTATATTACGATACCATGTCAACGCAAAAATCTCATTATATGTAATATATATGTCGAAACATTTTTTTATTGTTAACTTTTACCGATAGTAACGAAATTACGAGTTATATTTGTTTAAGTTGACCGTCTTCTCCGATTCCTCGTTAAACTTTATACAATAGGTTATTTATTCTAGTGCATCGTGCCAACACGCATTCCAACTCTACGAGCTGAATTATATTTACATTAGTTTACGTTGATAAAGTTAATACGAATTATTGGGGGTTTTTTTTTTTTTTCCTTAATTTTTTTAATTTTTTTTTTCGTTTTTTTTTTTTATCAATAGATATTGAATGAACTCTATGTATGTGTGTATATAATGTAACCCAATGCAATAATAAGCCTTTTTACGGCTGAAATTCCATTCATATTCCCTTGCGCCTCGTTTAAATATATTTCAGAAGTTCATATATTCTGTTTTGTTTGAATAAGTTTCTTCTATGTAATTTTTAACGATAATTTTTCGCCGACTGTTGATATTAATATTTATTTAAATTATAAACACGCCGATAGTTTTCATATACCATTTTCTATTATTTATTATCATCGATTAATGAAATTTTATATTGCATCATATTATTTCTAATATATTGATAACGTTGTAAATTTTTCTTTCAACATTTTGATTAAAAATAATGCTGCATTAACGTTATGCGAGCGTGTCTTTAAATCCATTAACATTGTTGTAAAATATATATAATGTAATGTTTAATACAATTTCTGTTCATAACCGATTATTAAATTGATATTTAAAAAATATATATTTCTTCGACAGACTCATAACTCCATTTTTTTAATAATTCTCACATCAATTAATCTCTTTTTCTCGATAATTACAAACAAGTTGTTTCACAATCCGTATTAAAATCATACTCAAATTTTCATTACCGTTATCATTAATGACCAAAAATTATATATATTATATATGTTACACATTGAATTGGGTATATAAATGTAACGATCACAATGAATTTATGTTTTAACCTCCATTTTATTCTCGATTAGTTTTAGCGTTAAAAACATCGAATAAATAAAACGACGGCGTTAAAACGATTCAGAGTTTTTGCTGTACATTTAATTTTTCCGGTATATCTGAATATTGTCGCACTATTATCATTTTTTTCACATCTCATCACCTGGACATTGCTTTACGAGATATCACCCGACGTATGTCGCACACAATACATGACAATCTAATTTAATAATCGCAAGTAACAATCATATATTCAGATCATATATCAGACATTAATAACCGTTAAGTCTCCTCACCGCAGTAATTTTTAGCCTCTACCTCGTTAATTTTATTTAAGCGTCGCTAACAGTATTAATAAGCGATCGATTTTAATTGTTAATTTTGGCCGACGAGAGATGCCTTATAGCGTTAAATATATTTAATATTACGATATTACCGTTTGAGTTACCGACGTTTCAGTGATATTCGTACGTACGCGTAGATTTATCATTTTAAGTAACGTTTTTATTTTATTTATTTTTCTCGGCTAAACGAACAATACCGTATAGACGTTTGAAAATTCTTTGCAATATATTCGAATGAATTTGCAGATTACGAATAATCGTGCCGATAATTTTGTCGAAGCGGGACTTATATTCTAACGATAGTTATCATAATGTAGTCATTATTAATAAATATATATGTATTGTTTTTTTTTTTGCATGTACTGATTGCTTGTGAATATTCATCGATTACATTTGTAACGTGCATGCAAATATGTTATTTTTTATGTGTTTGTAATCATTTAGTCGTTATTTATTTATAATATTATTGCGGGGCCTCACCTGATGATACTCAGTGCTTTAAACACTAAAAATACACATGTTAATTTACCTTCGTTCTTAAATGATTTTTTTTTAGATAATATAGATGAACTCTGTATAACTCCGGTGCTGTATAAACCATTTTGGATTTCTCAATATGTCATTTGAATAGTCGATCGGTGTTGCCAGCATTGAAAAATCTTTATCAAAAAAATAAACTTCATTTATTTATTTTTTTATTATAAATGATGATCAATCTTGAATTAATTTGATTAGATTAATTATTCAAAAGTTAAACAACATACATACAATTTTTAAAAATTTATGGCAACATCCGATATGTATGTATCAGCCCCGGATTATATCGAATACATCGAATATTAAAAGAAATAGTTATATCAATCTAAAACAGTTGTTTTCAATATTAATCTTTGTGTAATTTGAATTAATTAAATGCTGGTAATACTTTTATTATATTCCTCGAAATTGTCATTCTTTTAATATATTTTTACGCGTTATATTCTGTGTCCGTATCTTTTTTTTAACGAAGTTTTGTTCGTAATTGTGTGAAAATGAAGGTAAACGCTTTCTAATAACATGTCGAATGTATTTATTTTGTACGATAATGAAATATATTTCGTATTATATTTTATTATTACTTCCCATAGCACAAATGTATATTTTTTTTTACAAAGCATATTCGTATATGTATACATTTTATTTTTAGGCAATGTTTACAGATGCAATAAAAACGTATAATGTAATTTTACTACTCGCTAACGTACATACATTTATTTCGTTTGTTTTTTTTGTCCATTTTAATTGTATATTGATAATATTGTAACAATAAACTCTCGATGTAATGTTAAAATCATATTTTAAGCAACGATTCGGTCGATATACCGCTGCTAAAGAATCGCACATATATTTTGATTGTTAATATTTAATGGAAATGTTTGCTGGCGTCGAGTCAATCCCGTCGGTTTTAATGTGTCTTGGTGATTCTTTTAGGTGCGGCTGTCCGCGGTCGAGTCGTTGTCGGTAAAGTGCTGCTTTCAACATATTTCATTAAAATCACAGACTGATAGTTTTGTAATATTTATTATGCTCAATGAGATGCATATATTATATATATTAAATATATCTTAAATTAATGATCTCTTTTATAAAATAAAATGAAATGTACAAATATTATTTGAATAAATTATATAAATGAATACTGCTACTTTTATTTAGATCACATATTTTTTTTTATTACTAGGTCTTTTTTTATAAATTAAACAATATTATTGGTTCTCAACATTAAAAAAAAAAGAAAATTTCAACCATGTATTATATTTAATCCAAAATCGCTAAATTTAGATTTCTTCTCTTTTTTTTACTCGATAAAAAAATATTTGCATTTAGTGTGCCATGTCTTAAACCAGTGCTTCCCAAATTATGGGCCGCGGCCCTCTGGGGGGTCGCAG
>JAGXCT010036633.1:37789-49722 GCA_022495035.1 Philopotamus ludificatus | reverse complement strand
AGATAACCTGGAGAACATCCGTCACAGTCATGACATCATGGTTGAGACGGAGATATCCTCCAGGTGGCAAAGACCCGCCTCAGGTGTTAATAAGGCCACGTAAATAAATATATGAACATCAGTGAATATATTACTGTTTGAAAATAGTAAAAGTTAAAAAGAACATTTTATTTACTTCTGTATTATTGTTGTATATTCTGTATATGTTGTAACATATCATTTTGTATTCATTGCAATCTCATAATTTTTTTATTGCCTTGCGGAACAAAATAACAATCTGGAAAGGATAAAAAAAATAAAAAGTAATTCAGAATATCATCATTTATTATCAACCCTGAAAAACAAATGGTGACACATTCTGAAATAACAAAGAATGTCATAATAAACATTACCCCATAACAATGAAACTTAAATACGTAATATGTTCTTAGTTGAAAACAAATAAAAAATAAATGAATCAGATTTATAGAAGATATTTTTATTTATTAATCTTTTTAATAAAATATGTTATTTTGCTATTTATATATATACAAATATTCAAAAACGGAACAGTGTCTACGGATTATGATGCATATTTATTGCCGAATCACAGAATTAATCATGTCCGGCCAATAATTAGCTGTCAAAATACATTGAATTCCAAATATACGCACGTTTTTCACATGTGTCGTTTATTGGCATTCCATGACTTGATCATTTTAAGAAACTAATGAATCATTTTACTCATTTTGAGTAAGTAAGTCCAATTAGTTGTTCAAAATTATATATATATAATTAATTAAATGAACACAAAATCATTTTATGGTGAATACATAATAGAAATGAAAGAAAAATCTTATTTACTAATTTAGGGTTTAAATTATCTTGTTTCGTGGCAGCTCCAAGGTACAAAGAAATATAGGGGTGCTGTGTTTTTTACCGAACATGTACACTAGATACCATACTATTTTAGCGATGCCCTAAAAATTCCAACATTGTAATTAGCGATTAATTGAAGCGATGCGTGTTTCAATTTATCTATGTGACGTGGATTTTAATCAATTGTGGTGATTGATTCTGCGTTAAAGACGATACACATCTTGTATGGAACAATGGAAAAATACTACTGCTATTTTCAGACATGTGAAGCCTCTCACCGATTATCCTCCTCGTAATGCAGTGGCGGATCTCCCTCAAGGCACATTGTAGGGTGTAGTGATAGTAAAAATATTATAAGGGGGGGCCTCAAAATTGAATTGCGCTTCTCGAGTCCTAAATCCGCCACTGTCGTAATCCATGACTCGCTCTTCGGTATTTAAAATATCCAGCTCTTATGATACGAGTCTTTATGCAGAATCATTCACGATAAGTCTAAAAAATTCGATCAACGAGAATCGTCGCAACATTATTATGACAATAGGAAAGAATTATTTATTTACTATAGTTTAAAAACAATCCTGTTTTTTTTTCCGTAATTTATCCATGATTTACTTAGATGGCTATTATAAAATTGAGCTCTTCGCATGAAGGTTTCCGGGAAGCGTTTAATTAATATAATATTTGAAAATAGTATAATGTTTCTCCGCCGCCTATTTGATTAGGCTTCTTCTACTGATTGTATGTAGTCATCCACACATTGTTTCGAATGTATTCTTGGATACCAAATTGTTCAAGCATTCCCCGAATGTAACCATACAACGGCTATTGCAATACACTATTAATTGCTCATGCATATCATTGAAATCTATCGATGAATAATAAGACTAAATGAATAAGGATAGTTAAATGATTAAATGACGATGAACGACGAATCGAGCGAGTGATAAAAATCAACATGGTAGTCGAGTAACCGTTGTGAAAATCAGCATGTAAACTAAAGCAAGGTAAACTGTCGCGGTATCGACGCGGTAAACGTCGATACACTAAACTGAAATAATGGGAGTAAAAAAAAAAAACTAAAAGTTTATCTGATGTAGCCTACTAGATGGTAGAACAAGTATCGGTTGTTTCAGGCATTCAGAGATGCACAGGCAGGAGTCTCTTAAGGACACCACTGCAGGCCATTTGCCGCTAGCTCTCCGACCGCCACTTACCACCGGCCGCTTCTGAGCCGACCATGCTCCTGGGGCGTGTGACACACACTCACTGATTTTTCTCAGTACGGTTGCGAAAAACGTGGTTGGGGGTGATAAACGCCCTGATAGGTAGAATCTTGCGACAGCAATCCGTCGGCCTGCGATTGATATTCCATCATCACCGATTCTTGACTAAGTTCAGGCTGAGACAGGCCCTGCGACAGGGAGAGCGGCGGGACGCCGACCTGCGACAGGGGCTCCTGCGATAACAAGCGCGAAGATGTGGTCGGTGGCGGGGCCGGACGACGCCTGCGCGGCTGTTGGCAGAAACGCGGCGGCACGTGCGACATATTCATGAACATGGCGACGGGCACCGCGGCCGGATGCAGCGCCGCCTGAGCTCGTTCGGGTCCGATGTAAGCTAACGAATCGTGCGGACGGCGGGGTGCAGCCCTGCAATAAGCGCCGCCCGGTGCCATAGCCTCTCTAGCGTCGTACGTAGATGTCGACATAAAATGAGAGCCAGGATTGGCGGCGTTGATCAATTTCTTAGGTTTAGCAAACTGAATCATAGATTCTTTAAGATTCGTCAAGGGGCCCTCCACCAAGACCTTCTGCTCTTTATAAAAACTAAGCAGATGGTTCCAGAGCGGTTGCTTCGATAATACTTTAGGATTTCCTACGATGATAATTCCGTACTTGGCTCGCGTGAGAGCGACGTTCAATCGCCGGGGATCGTTAAGAAAACCTATTCCCTGATGTTCGTTGGAACGGACGCAGGACATGATGATAATGTCCTTTTCGCGGCCTTGGAATGCATCCACACTCGCGACTTCAATCTCCTGATACAGCTTTGAATGCAAGCTCCCTTGATACTGCATGTGTTGCACTAAATACGCACGTTGCCCTTCATACGGCGTAATAATTCCTATTTGTTCGGGCCGTACTCCGGCTTTCAGGAAACGAGTCGTAATCTTCTCGACGTTTGCCGCCTCGGTTCTATTTAAATATGATGTGCCGGAGCCTGCAATTTCCTCTTGTCCCTGCGTCACATAGAAAAACATCGGTTTCTCTTGTATCGGCCATGGAAAATCAATTTTATGCAATTTACGTTCGTCGGAGCTGACACCGTTCTGCAGAGAACCTTCATAGAAGAAATTCGATGGAAAGCGAGACAATTCGGGGTGCATACGGTATTGAACCTCAAGACGGAACGGTTTAATTCCGAGAACGACGAGCCGTTCAAACAAACTCTGTGAAAGTCCAGCCTTAGCCGCTTTCTTGCACATTACGACGGGTCCCAATTGGCAGTGATCACCGACCAGAATTAGTTGACGTGCCCCGAGCACTACAGGAACCATGCATTCAGGTTCGGTAGATTGCATACCTAAAACCACAACGATAAATAAACAAAGCAAATATAAATAGGATTATTCAATAAATTCTTTCATACCTTCGTCGATCAGTATTGAATGGAAATGAAGTCGAGCCAGCCTTGGATCCCCGGCTCCGACGCATGTACAACATACGACATCTGCCGCATCCAGCAAACGCCGTTCGGCTGCTCTTCTCAATGCACGATATCTTCTTTCATCTCCGGCAGAGAGTTCGCCTGCCTCTTCTTTCAACTGTTGAAGTTTACGCAATTCTCCGGATCCAGGCTCTAATGCACGAGCTTGCCGATGCAAGGCAAGAAATGCTACAGCCGATTCCATCGCTTCGCGAGATTTCGCACAAAGTCGCACAACCTTAACAGATACAATTAATTAAATTATGTATCAATATCGTAATAGAAATGTTGTTTTTCATTGCATTGTTAAAAATCATTTAGCAGACTGTCTTGTTTTTTCGCACTTGCACCTGGTATAATGTGCTAAGTATGGAGAGTGACACGCGTTGTGAAAACTCAGTCTGGGGCAAAACATCGCCAAATGTGTGGGTCATTTATGTGTCATATTGATTAGTTAATAAAATCCAAAATATCGACCAAATTATGAAGGGTATCATGGAATAACTGTTTTAATTTTTTGAATTATCCATTTTATTAAAAAAATTGATGAAGAATTCATCAATATCTTGGCTTGAAATGCTTGAGGTCCCCGAGAGACCCCCGTCGGACGACACTGTTGTTTTCAAGCCTCCGTGATAGATGGGTTAATACAAAGTAATTTCCGTTATTCTTTTTTTCACTAGATCCGAGCTTTTTTGACGTAATGCAGGACTCAATCGATTTAGTTGATCACAATACAACTCTGCCGTGACCGTCATTTTCCCACGACACTTTTGCAGTCCAGCTTTTGTTCGTTTCTTGACATCCAATATGACAACACAAATAGCACAAATATTTCTCATGGCTTCACTAGCATTTTATTCATGTGAAACTGTATCACCATACAACTCCTCAGATGTTATTCTGACGGTTACCATTCTGCCATTATTGCTAGACTTGGGAAAGGGGATATCTTATATTTAAAATAAATTGGTACAGCTTCTCGTCTATGCGGACGACATAGACATTGTGGCCAAATCTCAGAAGGCTCTCAAGAATGCATGCCAGCGAATAATGAGAGCGGCATTTGGCATGGGACTGAGGATCCGGATGGAGAGGAGGAATCTAAGACAAATATTTTGAGTTGTATTCGACAACGGGGAATGTATGAGTAGCTGTACCGACTATACAAGGATATACCAGTCACAGCTGTTGTGATTGGCCCGATTTCGGTGGACCGGTCAAGTTTCAAGTATGCTGGACAGTCAGCCGCCGAATAGGCTTATGGTTAACAAGCCTTCATGTTCCGGAGAAAAGGAAGACCAATACATAGGTGGTTCGACTGTGTACAGAGGGACACATCATTGAAACTTACCGGAAAATGGAGTGACGTAGCAACAGACCGGATAAAATAGAGAAATGTATTGGATGAGGCCAGGGCTCTGCAGTAGAGCTGTTACGTCTATGATAAATGATGATGATATTTTTTATCTCAAAACAGTATTCATATAGAATAAGATTGTTTTTGAAATTGTGTTTGGAAAATGCGGCATTACTTAAGGGAACTTCTATTACAAATTACGAAGCATAAATCTTTTTGATCAATCCAAGAGGTCAAATCTACGATATCAATTTTTTGTATAAAAATCACCTGAATTTTATCAGTAAATACTGCCCACACTGTATCAAAACGTAGAATAGTAGAATAATAGAAATTATCTGACATAAAAGCATTGAAATTTTTGTTCAAATAATTTTATTTTATGATAAAAAAAACATTTCTTATCGCTTAGAATAGAAAATATCGTAATAATATAAATTTAATTACCTTTAATCCAGTTTTATGGATTTTTTCCGTCAGTTGATCGACTGCAGTGTTACTGGGGGCGCAGACCAACACTGGACCACCGCCTTGTTTAACAAGCTGAAAAACAATGGTTGCCGACGTCACAGTTTTTCCAGTTCCAGGAGGACCTTGGATCAACGACAATGGACGTTGAAGAGCATGTTTTACAGCATACACCTATTAAGAATACAATTTTATATGAATTATCATTTTTTTGATAAAATTTTAATCAAAATCTGTGCGTATCAAGAAAATATATATAATTTACCTGCGATCTATTAAGATCTGGCAATTTAGGAGCGCTGAAATGTTTAGGCAGCTGGCATCTAAACAATACTTCTTCAACTTCATGACCCAACAGTCTGCGATATATATATGCAGAGACGGAATTGGTGTCCACTGCGAATTTTTTCAGAGCGAGCTGCATTCTAAAAATTCAAACTCATAAATCAACATCATGATTGTGTTATCAATTCAAAAACGTTTAATTCGGCATAATTCTTGTATATTCATGCTCATTTAACATTTGAGGCTTAGATAATAAAACATATTTTAATTTACCTATCAAAAGATGTACTCTTCCAGATGAAATCGACAACGAAACTATTTGTGCAATCACTAGGAGCACCGCTGTTGCTTTTCAGTTCTAATCCGATGTCATCACCAAAATTATCAGGCACTTTAATCACATGTCCTATTCCAGACCACGATTTGTGAAGCTCTCCGACATATCTTAAAATCAATCCTAAATATAACGCAAACAGTAGAAAAAAATAATATATAATATAAAATAAAAATGTTACCTCAAACGTAGCTCATCACCATGCATCAGTTTCATATCTCCGTCAGTTTTAGCCAGAGTAAAATAAGCTATTGTCTTCTTATTCAAACCGACGTCCCAACGCACCTCAATATTCTCTTGGGTTTGCGATTCTTTCAACCTTTTATCATAATCGGCCTCTAATTTCACCAGAGGCCCAAACACATTTTGATATTGAAAACCGTCTTCATATCTGGATTACATGAAAAAAATACATTGCATAATCATACGGAAAAGTCTTAACACAGTTATTGTTATGAAAGGTTTATAAATTTTACCTTAAAAGTACTTGATGAGGCTCCTCGTCGACTCCGGGCTTTTCAAGATCCTGAAATGTCGCATCCACATTATCACGCCACAATTCTTCCAAGCGTCCAATTTGCTGAGGCGTCACTTGCCTCGCCCGCACTTGATCTTGCTCAGACGGCACTTTTACCAACCACGACAGAAAAGATCGATCGGCTTAAAATGTCACAATGCAAATTAATAACAATAATAATACATTTATTATGTAAAAAAATATTTAAAATTACCGATGAGTGGTTTCCATTGCTCCTGGTCCCAATTCATGTCTTTCAGAGAGCTCTGTGCAGCACACGGCTGCCTTTAATATAAAAAATTGACATATTTATATTTAAGAACACGTATTCAACATTCCAAGTAACTGATATTACCTGCATAGGAGTACAACGACGGAATCGGCCTTGGCGGGTATAAAACCGAGGACGAATACATTTCTAACGCCGCAGGAATAACACTCTAATAATGTTTCACCAAGAGGACCATCACAATGTAGAGTCACTTCCTTATGTTTCGCTCGAACTAGATGATTAATTATATGAGATCCGGATGTGCTACCGCGTCCATTACAAAACCTGCAATACGAAATGAATCAAATATTCTTTATGCGTTATCAAATAATTTAGGTTAAGAAAATCTACGATCGTTACCATTTCTTGCAAACATTGCACATAACAACTGTGCTCGGTTCATGGATACCACAATATTTACAAGCATGTTCGGGCAACTCTTTGCTATTGTACAAAATCTCATCTTCTTCTTCAAATTGCAAATCGGCTAAGCCTTGCGACACGTTCACAAGTTTAGAGGAAATGTCAATCGACTTTCCAATTCCGTTAACCTACAACACAATATTATCACAATTTTAGTCTAATATACCGATTATACACAAAACAATTATGTAAATGTTAGTCCAAGCGCATGAAAATTCAAATAAAACATTTAATTTACATCTATTTAAATTGATATTATAAATATACATCTGTTATTTACAACATAAATAGTGACAAGTTCGTATTTAAATTTTTTCCCCTATTTCACCATTTGTGTATATGCCCTATAACGCATACTTAATACTTGATTATATTAAAACAAAGATATACTGATAAAGGCAATCAAATCGTACTGATTTAATATTGCAATAGAAAATAGGGGATTGACTTTGTCAAAGACATTCAGCAAATGCACAGTCCCTTATCGTCTAAATATAGGGTCTAGGATGTACCAGCGGCAGGCGACGTGCGGAGCCATCAGGTTGCGTTTGACTCTGGCTGGGGACGGTGAAGTCGGTGAACTCGAATTCCGAGCCCTGGGTGTCCGCGCCCAACTCCTCGGCCTCCAGGAACGTGAGCGGCTGCGAACTCGGCCCATACGCGTCCACGCTCATCTCGCTGTCGCCTAGCCACCACGAGCTGAAGACGACTACGCAAAAGCTGGGTTGCCACGTTGCAAAAACAATACCTAATAATTATAACCCCAATTCCATTAGAAAAAAAATATACCTTGCCGATAGAATACTGTAGACATTGATATTTAATCAAACCCAAATTTAATTACAATAAATGATTTTATTAAAAATAATTTAATAACGAAAAAAAACTTGACCTTATTTTTTTTCGTGGCTAAGTTAATTAAAAACAAAAGATTAATATAAAATGTTTTATTCGTAATGCGAATATTTATTCACTAATAGAGAAAAGGAATCGTTCATTATGAAATATGTTCGCAAACTCACATTGTAATTTGAGGTTATGGGGGATATGTCAAAAATGGTACAAATTACATAACTATCGATATCTAGGATCTTGCCGTAATGTTTCTCACTTGGCAGGATCCTAATTTTGTGATCGCTACATCTTACTATAAAATTAATCCTATATGCTTGTCTATATGAATCAGCGTAACTTAAAATATTAAATGTTTATTAGTAGATAATACTAAACAAATATCAATCCGATTAAAGATATTGTTAAATTAATAATTCCATATTAATTTTAAAACTAATAATTTTAGTTGAATAGTTAATTATCGATATTAACCCCTTAATCGCCACCCCAATTATATCGATTTTTACCGTACGCCACCATTATTTATTCATAGATAAATTTGTAGTAGCGTTCCCGTGCCTGCACGGCGTGACCCTTGTGGTTAGACCGATTTCTCGTGCCTGCACGGCGTGGCGTCCAAACGGTTAAAACTCCTATGTTTATTGTTTAATAATAATT
Organism: Philopotamus ludificatus; assembly: GCA_022495035.1. Taxonomy (NCBI): domain Eukaryota; kingdom Metazoa; phylum Arthropoda; class Insecta; order Trichoptera; family Philopotamidae; genus Philopotamus; species Philopotamus ludificatus. Next base: position 40,988 of record JAGXCT010036633.1, on the reverse strand, counting down.
TGTATATTTTTAAAAGTCTAAAATTTCACTTTATATTTAAAATAAATCCAACAACGGGGATTAATATAATAATTTATATAAATTTTATTCTTTGTAAGTGGTATAATTAAATTAATTATCTTGAATTATTTGATATATAGGTAAAATATTATGAATTAGAATGACTAAATTCAAATAAAATTCCACATTGATTTTGACATATCATTAATATCGAACTGGTCACACTGAAACGACAGTAGCAACCCAAGGGTGCTGAGTTGTGGTCCATGGAGGCCCCCGAGGTGTGGGTGTGGCCCGGTGATTACGGCCTACCTTCTGCACACCCCCCCTGTCTGCGCCTGCTGGTAAGATCTGTCATTGGCTACTCTGCTTATTTTTGTACTTTTAGGTTATGCGTATTCCTTTCAAAATCAGAAATATTCAATCAAGATCGCTGTTTTTTTTATATTTTCTTCTAATATTGCATATTTTAATTTATTTAAAATGTGTTTTTAGTTTACTCAGCTGATTTATAAACTTCAAAGTCATAGAAATGCAAGTGCACTGCACCGAATCTATAAATATTTTCCATTGTGACTATTTATACGAATATTAATGTCACCGTACTTACCCTGCATCTTTGAGATTTATGGGAAACTTTTAATTTATAATTAATTTATTTAATATTTATGATTTCTCATATTAATTTAAATTAAAATAGTCTTATTCGTAAAAACTGATATATTTTATTTAATCTTTTAATATTTTTTTTAACTTTTAGACGCAGTTGAAATTGCTTGGCCATCCTGTCAAAATATTGCAAAAAACTAATGCTTATGTAACATCTAATGGAACTTTCCCCTTGTTTCGTTATAAAAATATTAATTTAAATGATTATGACAAAATTAATAATTTCCTGTTAGAAAAGGTAATTTTATTGTTAAGAAATTTATTATTGTAAATTATTATACTTTTAATTGAAATGGCAATACTCTTGTTATGTTTTTAGGGTAAAGATGTCGACTCTCATTTGTCGGTGAAAGAAAAGGCAGACGCATACATTTATGAAAAATATATTAACAGTAACCTTAACTATTGCTTTCAATATGCCTGGTGGGTAGATCAGAAAAATTTTGAAGAGTCCATGAGGCCCTGGTTTGCGAAGTGTATAACCATTCCGTTCAACTTTTATTACCCGGGACAATTTAAAAAAAATGCATCCGAATTAATTGACGTTATATATGGAGATTATTTGGAACCAGATGATATATATCACTCTGTATGTATAAATTATTTACTCAATATTTAAACTAAATTGAATAAATAAAATACGTTTACTAAAATAATTATAAAGTTTATACTGATTGAATTTTTTTTCGATGATTACTTTCAGGTTTATGAAAATGTTGATGCTTGTTTTGAAAATTTATCATTAAAACTTGGAAAAAATAATTTCTTTCTGGGAGAAAAGCCGTGTTCAGTAGATGCAACTGCTTTTGCATATTTAGCTCCTATTTTAAAATTCCCATTAAAAAATCCAGTAATTATAAATCATTTGAATAAATACGACAATTTAGTTAAATACGTCCAACGGATACAAAAAACATATTTTAGCGATTTTGAAGACTGTAAGACTATTTTTGTGGCAATCTTATATATATATATGTATTGTAAACCATTTTTTAACATACTTATTATTCCAGCATATTTAGCTGCTCGTAAAGAGAAGGCACCGTCGAAGCAAAAAGGAGAAGAAAATGGCAAAAATGATCATGTTCAAAATACAATTTTTGCTATAATATTCGCAAGCATAGCAATGTTAGGTTTTGCTCATACAAATGGATTATTATGGGTAATAAATTAATTCTGATATATTTTAACACAAAAACATTATAGCATTAATAATATTTTTTTTATAGAAAAATTTGAATGATGCTAATTCTGATTACAACGATATGTTTGAAGCCGATGATGATGATAATTAATTAGTGATTGCATATACATCCTATCCCTGTTTTATTATTAGATTTGCATTTATTTGTTAATAATTGTTTCTATGAAACAGAGACCTTTAGTATAATTAGTGTGTTTTGTAAAAATGGGCCTAAGTGTTATTTGTTGAATATATTTTTTTTAAGATCAACTTATTGTATTTAATTATTGTTTCAACCTCATTAATGCAGATTTTTAATCTATTCGTGAATGGATTTTAAATGAAATGATATATTTAATAGCAGAAAAAAAATAATACTCATTTTTATTAAATTTAAAAAATATATATCTAGTCATAAGATTTAAAATAAAATGATAATGCGATTTTTCAATACATATTAAACAATTTGTCTTATTAATAAAATTGTACTTAAGTTTAAACATCTGGGAAAATATAAATAATCTTCAAGCGAGTTTATTATGCTGTGGAATAGGCATATATCCGAGAGATGAAATTGAAGCTGCTGTAAAAAATATATTATATTAATGATTAAATTACTTACAACTAAGTGAAAGAAATTTTTATTCGAGGTATACGAAGTTTGACGAAAAATATGCAGAATTTTTGAAATTCGGGGGTTATATAAATCCAATTGCTTCTGGCCTATGCGGACGATATAGACAAACCGGTACTACTTTGGACTTGCTACCGATCTGAATGTTGGGCTTTGACAAAACAAGATGAGCGACAACTCGATATCTTGGAGAGGAGAATTGGATGACGGGGAATGGCGTATCCGAAGCAATGAGGAACTGTACCGACTATACAAGGATATACCGGTCACAGCTGTTGAAAGTGGCCAGACTCCGGTCGATCGGTCACGTGTCAAGGATACAGGACAGGCAGCCACTGAAAAGGGTTATGGTTAACAAGCCTTCCTGTACCCGGAGAAAATGAAGACCAAAGCTGAGGTGGTTGAACTGTGTACAGAGGAACACTACATCATTGAAACATCGGATCAACGTGGCGGCAGACGGTTAAAATGGAGAAGGGTGTTGGATGAGGCTAGGGCTCTACAATAGGGCTGTTGCACCTATGATGATGATATACAATTGACATAATAATTTTACTACTATACGTGATTTAGTGTGCTCGTTAATTTCTTACTTAAAAATGAAAAACATGGAAAGATTTTTTTCACCAAAAACAACACTGTTTTGATGCCTCAGCTTTCGTGCTCGCCAGATATTTTCTTTCTATTTTTGAAAATGAAAAATCTACGAATAG
>JAGXCT010036633.1:0-37177 GCA_022495035.1 Philopotamus ludificatus | reverse complement strand
AACTGATTTACTTACAAGCTCCTCTACCGCGTCCTCCTCTTGCTCCCCGAGAACTTCTCGCTCTTTTCGCAGCTGGAAATTTAGATTGAAAGTTCTTATTTGGGCTAAATGAATTATTAGTCTTGCTGCCTCTTCTAAATCTAGAAATAAAGTTACATAAATTTGTAATGTGCATTAAATAAGAAAAAAAACGTAACTAAATTGTTAACACATTGCGTACAGGGGCGAAACGCTGTCAAACTTACTCTGAGGTGGAGCCCATTAACCAAAATTTGGCAAAGAACTCTTAATAATCAGAATATAGAGCCGAAAATTTTATTACTTGAACTTCAAAATTTACTGGATAGTTAATGCAAAAAAAAAAATTATATCTTATAGCAGAGGTCACCAAGCTTCGTGGAAACGAGCAGAATTTAAATTTTTATAAAACATGGTTTGAATATGGCCTTTACTATATAGAAGGGTCACTGGGATGTGATTTTTATTATCCACAACAGCCGAATGTTGAGAACCGTTATAATAGATACAGCAGATCAAAGCTCATAGTGTCACAAGAATGCCTTAATGCCAATGAGTTAATAAAAAAAAATACAGACCTTTTCCCGCTATTACCCCTACGACCTCTTTTACGCTTTCTAGCAGAATATGTACTATTAGTGGATGTCGAAGCGATTGATGCAGCTCCATTCCAATCCGTATCCGAATCCATTCCGTCTTGTTCAAATGCATTATGTTGTTGTGCATCCTGCTTATCCTGCATTTCCATTAATAACACTAAAACCAAAAATAATTCATATAAAAATTCATCATATATCAGTAAATTGTAACAGAAAAATACATACCTAATTTTTCGGCGGAATATCTCAACGTAACTTCCAATAGATCTTTTCCATATTTTTCAAAATTGGCTTTAGTGACATGCGGTAAACACAACATTTCCTTGGAAGATTCGGGAAGACTTATAGACATTGCTTTCAATGCTTGTAAATTCATCACGGAAGCCAGTGTAATTTTTTTTTCGTGTGAAATGTTTCTAAAATATAATTAATTCGTAACAAAATGATAAATAAATATAAACGATGGAAAATGATTTAATTTAAATATTTACCGACAAACTTCCAAGAGTGAATCGTAGCATTTATCTTGTATTACTTTTAATTCGGGGTTAGTTGTGTCCGTAGGTTTTGCAGCTCCACCCGCAATCATATTCAATGATTTCTTCTCTTTTTTCATTGGGAACAATACTTTTACACCGCCTTTCATTAATCTAAAACGTAATATATAACAAATTAAACCGAGATAATTAACGTGTGAATGGTATGAAATGTACAAACTTTTCGACTTGTGGTCCGAGTCGTATGTAAGCATTAGCGATATCATTAGATACAATCAATTGTTCCATCAGAAATTCTTTCGTAGTAAGCTGATGCAATAAACGTTGAACGTCGCCCTTTGGCCAATTTTTTCCTCTCCCGTGCAATGGATGTTTATCGTGTCTATTGTCGACTATTTTCTTTTGTTGACTGCCTTTGAATATTTCAGCAATGTGTAATAAAGTGAATCGATTATTACCACTACAGCAGTCTCGCACGCATCGGCATATGGCTTGACAATCTTCAGTGACATCGACAACCTAAAAATATATGAGCAATTAAATCCATACTTATTAAAAATTATATTTTAATTAACATACTTTATAGTCATCGCCTTTGAGACAATTATCGCAAACAGTTGCGGGTACAGATCGGCAAGCTTCTCTGCTGAATGTTTCGGCGAAATATGCCAAAACCTGTGCACGTCGGCATTCCGTCACATTATCACAAAATTCAACCATACGCATTAAATTTGTTACGTGAATTTTCTTAGCTTCATAGTTTGCACTTTTATCCACTGAACATTTTTAATACATTGTCATATATAATCTTTGGATATTAAAAAAATATTCAATACAAATAAAATCTTACTGTCTAACAGTTTTCGGTATCTCATTACATCGGAATAGGAATAAAATATTATGCACGTTGCTAGTTCACCATCGCGGCCCGCACGTCCTGCTTCCTGATAGTATCCCTCTATAGATTTTGGCAAACTGTGATGAATAACAAAGCGGACGTCGGCTTTATCAATGCCCATTCCGAACGCAATTGTGGCACATACCTATTTTATTTTAAATAAAAACAAACGGATTTTTATTTCAAGAACGATGCATTGTTTAAAATTAATCTATGATATATACCACTCTAAATTTATCATCGAGCCAATTCGTTTGCACAATCTCTCTCTGCGAATCTGAGAGTCCAGCATGATAGCTACCGGCTGATATTCCGGCTTTCTTTAAAAATTCTGCTAACTTATCACATTCGTTACGTGATAAGCAATAAACAATACCAGATTGTCTAAAAAAAACAAATGAAACATAAATAATTCAATTTTAATTCACATGTTTCATAAAAATATATTAACCTAGAAAATTTTGATTTGATCATTTCCTCAATATCCTTTCCAACACTGCCCGGTTTTTTTGGTAAAACACAATATTTTAGATTTGGTCTATTGAAACTACACATGAACCATTTACAATTAGGAATATTCAGCTGATGTAATATGTCGAGTCGAACCCTGGGGGCGGCGGTAGCTGTGAGCGCTATTAGCGGAACACGAGGAAATCGACTACGTAACATATTTAAACGTTTATAATCCGGCCTAGAAACATATGAATAATATAATTAAAACGACATTTTTAGTAGAATAATAATAAAAACGCAGATATTAGAACCTAAAATCATGACCCCATTGAGATACGCAATGAGCTTCGTCTATAACGAATCTAGCTATTTTATCACGAGCATACAAGGCATCGAGTGTTGTTTGAAACTTTTGTGACGCTGAAACTTTCTCTGGGGTTACGTAAAGTAGCTTTATAGTCGGTTCTTTAAATGATAACTGGCGGTACACCTCATCGACTTTGGCTAGAGAAATATTACCCGACATATGTGCGGCCGGAATCTATGGAAATTAAATATAATATTAAACATAGATATACAAAAAAGTATGTCTAAAATGACTTACATCGAGTGAATTCAATTTGAATACTTGATCCAAAATTAACGATTTAAGCGGTGAAATAACAATACTCACTCCTGGAATAACTATTGTTATTTCACCGCAACTGTTGTGTTATCGATTGTTCATCATTTTATGTGTAAGGAAAATATAACATTATCATATATGGTGTTTTTAATGCAATTTTATATTATATTACCTCCTCCGGTAGGCATTAAAACAAAACAATCGTATCTCATTAATGTGGCGTTAATTACTTGCAATTGATTCGATCTAAATGATTTTAATCCAAATTTTTCTTTAAATTGTTCCATCATTTCAGACGAATGAGGATATTGCATTCCATCAAACTCACCTAAAAAATTATTTCGTATTAATAATAATATTATTAAATAAAGTGGTAAGAAGCGTCTTTTTTTAAGTGGTAAGAAGCGTTATTGTTTTATAATATTTTTATTTGTTTAAGGATTGAAATTAAACGAAGCTACCCAGACCATCTGCGATATTTATAGAGATATATGATGAATCTTCGACAGTGTTATAGATGGTTTCAAAAGTTCAAAAGTAGGTAAAAATACAAACTAAAATCAGGGAGACTTCTTAACCCTTTCAATGCGGCGGGTTTAAACACGATTCTGCATCTGAGTGCGGCGACAATGAAGCCAATGGCACAAAACTTTTTTTGACCAGGTTTTCCATGGTTAAGAGTGAAGGATAATTTTATAAGACACAGAATCGATCTTGCTCCTTTGAGTTATCGTTTAAGTCAATGGAGCATTCCACTCTGAGATAACAAAAATCCAAAAGCACACTTGTCGTATTTTAATAAAAAAAACCTCCAGAATTTTACGAGAGTTGTATTAAAAAACTGCCTATTCTGTGGAGCAACGGAAAATATTTAACAGAATAATATTGTAGTTTTTGTTAAATAAACTTTTTGTAGCATTAAAAAAAGGCATTTCTTTCCACTTTACACAATATATGCATAGATAATAATTAGATAAATTTACCGGTAATTCCATCATTTTTTACATTCGAATAAAAATTCCCCATGTCGACTTGATTACTGCAGAGATTTTTATTTACGGTTTTTGTTTGCGCTATTTGTTCAATCGGTTGTTCCTTTGGAGTATCGTCTTGAAAATCTTCAATTCTGTATTCGGGCCAACCCTCTTCGTCGATGATTAATTGTGGAGACGGAGGCGACGATGGATACGCATCGATTTCAGGATTATTCTTTTCACGTTCGCCCATCATAAATGATACGTCACATTCGAAATTCGGTTCGTTTAAAACTTTAGAAATGTTTTCGTCATCGCTATCTAGAATTATTTGGCTAGCATTTGATTCCTTCAATTCATAATCTGTTCTGTTATCAAGTTTCTTGTGAATTGGAGTAACTTTCGCCAATGGTTTAGGAGATATCATGATGGAATCTCTTTTTGCCTGTTGAAACATAACAGAGCTGCCCAATATTTTAGTCGGTTCTTTTACTTCTGCTTCCGGTATTATAGGTTTAAGATTTGAAGTTACAGATTTCATTTTATCTAGTATAGTGAAAGAGTTTGCCGGAGGATTTTCGACCGATTCACAAGACAAATTAGATGCAGATACTCTAGGTTTTTTGAAAACGAAAGATCCTTTCTTTTTAATAGGATCATCTTTTAATTCGGCTCTATTTTTCATTTCATCACTGTAAGACTTTGATAAATCAACAGTAGTTTTAGGAACATTAGAAGGGCTTGTATTTGAAAGTTCTTGCAATAATAATGCATCATTTTCATAATAATTAGTGCTACTCTTATTTTGTAAATTTTCATTTGAATAAGTATATTTATCTATATCATCCGAATAATGTTTTAATAAACTGTTAGTCGGTGAAAATGGTTTTTTAGAAATTAAATTAGTTTTGTTTTCTATACTCTTTATACTTGAATGAGATTCGCTACTAAATTTATCAATATCATTTTTTTTATACTTTTCAGTAATTTGAGAGTTTAGATTTGTAATCCTTCTTGATGGAGTTTGGTACTTTGGCTTTTCAAAGTCAGACATGTCATCATCATCTTCATCGTTTGAAAATAAAACCCTAGATGTTTCATTAGGTACAAGACAGGATTTGTTATATTTCGTCTCAATTTTGTTATCAGTGCCGATCGTATTTTCCTTTGAAATTGTCGTTGATTTCAATCTGGAAATTGACGATTTCTTTAATTTAATTGATGCTTTTAATTGGTGTCTCAGACTTTTCAATTTAGCGTATGTAATGCAACTAAAACCAGGAAATTTCTCTAGCACGGCTAATGGAATATTCTCAAAACCATCGGCTAATTTTTCCAAAACTTCTACATATGAATCCCTACAGAACAAAAGCCCCGTCTCTAACTGATCTAGATTTTCCTAGAAAAAGATAAGATATTTTAAATCGAGATAAGAATTATTTTAAATAAATAAAAAAAAATATACTTTATTATGATGTTTGAGAATGCTGTTATTTTTAATAGTCGACAGAAAATCATCTATTGATTCGTCGATTTTTAACGGTTTCAGTTTCACTCGTTGTTTTGGAGAAGAACTCTTACTATTATACATTGTCTTATTACTGCTGTCGCTACTATTGTTTTTATCCGCACTTGTGAATGATCCATTTATATTAGAATCTATCGAGCTGTTATGTTTTTCGTGCAAGACTCTGTGAGATTCTTTATTAGGAGTAGATATGACTTCTAACGAACTATCATTTTGAATCGATGTGTTACGCCAATCATCATCAACCTAAAATATAAACTTCAACGTTAATAATTGATATGTTGTGTTGCTAATTGATGCAAATATTTGGAATCTGTATTAATATATAACCTCTGATCTATCTCTAATCGACGAATGTGTGGAATTCATCTCTTCAGTATGATTGACTTTAGAATTCTGCCGATTCCATCCGTGAGTTATATATCCCTTTTCTGAAATAATAAATTAAACGTTTAAATATATAATTTAATATTAACACATTACAGTCCGCTAATTTCGCGCGAATTTTTACCAATGTTTTCGTAAAAAAACGGGAATATTATACGATATTCAATATGTGAGTCACCTACCCGCACGTGACATTAATTTATCTTTTGACTGATAGATGGTTTTTTTTAATAGTATATTTGCCTTGTATTTATCACGTGTAAACGCGTGAACGAACTGCACCCCGGTGTTCGCTAGCCCGCGAAACGGTGCACGGACTGCAATGTGATAAGTCGAACCAAAATTGTACCATGCAAACAATCTGATACCACTAACTTTAATGCGTAGGTTTTAGATACTTATCTCTACGCAACGAGTGAATCACTATTAGGCAATCAAATATTTATTTTTATGAATAAAAATATTCTAATAGAAAAATCATATTTTACCGATGAACCATGAAACGTTCAAACCGGTTATAGCTCTCTCAACTTCGACTAATTTACCAAAGACGATAGTCTCTGCTGTCATAACAAGTGATACTGATAATAACTCTGATCTAAGTAATATAAAATTATATAAATACCATCATCGAAAAACGAATTAACTGAATTTTTCCAATTTTCACTATTTTTGCTCGATAAAGACAATGTTGGTTGTTGAGATGTGCTAAAAATACATATACAATAACAATCAATTACATACACTTGTCATACATTTATTAATAAAGATTGCTTTAAAACAATAATATTGTGGAAGTATTTAATAACCTAAAAAGATTCGAAAACTATATTGAGCATCAATATGAATATGTGATCCAAATAAAAGTTATACAAAGAATAAATTCATTACCTAGGCTTGTTTGAATCTACGAAGTTCAGTATTGAAGACTGTTTTTTTGAAAAATTAAATGGTTCATCTTTTGGCTCCATTCTCCAATTGTAACATTGACAGCTGCAGCATCTCTCAACCTAAGGTTCACGCGCTGCTCCATGGTTCAATCTACTGCATCATATTTTCCTATTATACTACTGTAATTCATATTTATCATTAAAAATTTAATCTTATTTAAAAAATATATGGACATTTAATAATCACATTATTAAATTAAATTATTAAAGACAAACTTAATTTAGCAATGGGCAATAATCGTATTGTTTAGACGTCCTCATGTTTCTGACAGTTCGTGTTTACATATTTTTAACCGCCAATTTATCTTAACTAGAAATGGTAATTTCTGTATTTTGGATTAAATATACAGTAGCATATCATTTAAAAATATAATAGATTATTATATTTATGCAATACCAAACCGTAACGACATGATATCATATATAACCTATTAAATGAACATAATCTTTACATATTGTCTTCAATTTTGTCATCTGTATACAAAGTTTATTTATTTAATAATACTTAAATTACTTGTCAAAAGTATTAGTAACGAAATAACTAAAAACTATTATTGTGTAATATTAATACATACAAATATTATATTGCAGGAAATAAAGAATGCAAACGATATTTTGAAATCCAGAATTGTCGATGGTGATTTAAAAAAATTTCATGATTTCGTAATAGGCAACTCTTACATCACATACGTACATCATGATTTTATACTCTCACAAAACTTGCAAGATGATTTAATATGTAACACAATCGATAAGCCGTCTCAATTTTATACCTCATTACCGTTGCCGGCATCGATTAATAAAACGAAAAATACTTACGATACAGACGTGTCAAACGTCATTGAAAAAGAAAAATGGAAACTAAAGATAAAAACAATGAAATCTGCATATAAACATGTCGCCGGTAAGTTTTTAATTAATTAATATTTATTAGTTTTGTACTTAATTATTTATTTTATTTTTAGGAAAAAGAAAACTAACAAAAATTGATACGCGTTCTTCCAAAACTACAATTCCTTTATATCTTTTAAAATTTGCTAAATTATTATTGGAAGATCCAGATCCATATTTTGACTCGGATTATGATTGGTATTTCAGTGGTAGTGGAAATTTGTGTTCGATCGATATCAACGGTTCAATTAATTTAATAAAATCTGCAGGAAATACAGTTTGTACGTTATTAATATTACATTCGTTTTAAGGTTATTATATTTTCTTACTAATTTTTTTATGTTACAATTTTTAGATCTAAACAAAATGAACGACGATAATTGTGACGAGGAATTGTGTAAATATTCATTTAGGAATAATGATTTAATTTATGAAACTCTCGTTGGCGACAATAAGAAATCTCACGTAATTGGTTTACGCCTAAAATTTAATATATATTTATTGAAAATAGACAATTCAAATGAAAAGTTGGAATTAAAAGTGATTGCAAATGTGAAAGCTGCTTCGCCGATTTCAAGCTTTACTGTTGATCAATATTTAAATGTATATTATGCATGCGTAGACGGTGGAATTTATTATTACGAAATTGAAACTAATACAACACAAGAACTCCGACCTACTTTTAAAGATAAAAAAATTAATTATTGGTCATCGCTTCATCTTCTATGCAACAACAATTTATTGGAGACGACGAGTAATAAATTAATAGTATATGACAGGCGAAAAGAATATAGCATCGATCAAAACAAAGATCTTACAAATTCTATGAATTGTGAAAGAATATCGACGTCAAAATTAGATAAATCAAATTATCTTTACATCGGAAGTACACATAGTATTCAATTGTACGATTTACGATTATATAATCAGAATAGGTTTAATTTTGTTAAAAAGTGGACGCACGGATTGCAAACTCCGCCTCTTTTTATACAAATCGAAGCGTTAAATGAATGTGACTTAATATGTTTAAGTAATCAAAATATAAAAGACATCTGCTTTATATTAAATCCTCGAAATTATAAAAATATAGAGACGAAATTACCAGCTGACAGTCTACAAAAGATATCTCAAAATATTTTAATCGATTGGAATGATAAATTTCAACCGTGGCATCCGCCTACGATCTTCGATACGTTAAATATGGCCCAAAAAAGGGGTTATTGCTTAGATCCCACCGTGAATTTATCGAAACGATTTAATACATCTCGAACAGGGAACGTTTTTTTGATGCATGCCAAAGATTATAGTTTAATTACGCTCAATTCGTTGGGTGAAACATTTCATCAAAGAATATCGCAACACAATATATTCACAGACGAAGATTCGGTGAGCAAATCATTGCAATTATGGACTGAAAGAATACCGACTACTTCTTCATTTTCGGCGACCGAAGAAATAAATTTGACCCATTATTATGATATTATAAGGTATAGAAGACCATTAAAAATTGGTCGAGACCGAATTAAAAAATCTTTATTATCCAACGTGACATGGAAAAATAAGTTAAAATATATGTTTGAATGTACCGATTTCTGCGCTCATGAGTTTTTGAGTGCATGGGAACTCAGCAACGAAGATTTTGGTATGCAATCGTTAGTTCCGCCGCCACCAGACACAACATTTAATGTAAAATCATGGCTATCGGGATTCGATGACTATTAATTATATTTTGTAATGTTGTGGATTTTATATTAAAAAACTTAATATTTGACTGATATTTTTGTTAACAAATTCCTACGGGGCTAATAAAGACCAAACAGCAAAAAAAACTCTTTTATTAACCACTTTGTTATAAACTGGTATAGTCCGTCCGTATCATTTCTGGGCTCTCGATATTCCCTATCCTTCTTACGTAAAGTGTGCCACAGAACACATTTTATCGCGAGCTTGATTCCCGCTAAAAAATCGATGACATCATCGTTACATGACTCTCAGGACCGAGTATAAATATCTCCCATTTGGGCCAGCATCCACTGACGTTGGCTTTCATCCGTCATGGCAGCCATCTCCGTGATTTCTCGTGCAGTGCGTCTCGGGATCTTCATCATCTCGTACCGGAGATACATCTCGGGATCTTCATCATCATCTCGTTACCAGAGATACTTCTCTAGGATCTTTATCATCGATACCATTGCGGAGATCGTCTCTGGGATCCTTCGTCACACCTATCATCGAACTGACGACACCTGCAAAATCTCCAATAAACATCATCAACAAACAAAGCGTGTTTCACTTTGTCTAGATCTTCGAAGCGCGATCGTCAACTACCGGACGTTTTGTAGCGCCAGCGTCTTACCAATATACCCTTTGAAATCACATGGCTTCGGTTCCTTAACATTGGAAATTGTGACAGGTTCCACTTATTGGACTACGCGTCCTCTAACATTTTGGTGGCAGCGGTGGGATACCTTTTTGGGTACTACTGTCGCGCCCCCTTAACATTTTGGTGGCAGCGGTGGGATACCTTTTTGGGTACTACTGTCGCGCCCCCTTAACAACTTCATGCGCGAATTATTTTTGCCAAAACGTTCCAAAAAAATGTATTTTTTTTTGCTTTTAATTTGAAGCATATAATTGTATTAAAAACATAAAAATGTTTTTATATTTTTCTTCAACTTTTTTCGGTCCATTTTTTGCACATGGCTTCACACGAATACGCGTGAGCTGGGAAATTGGAACGGTTCTGCTTGACACGTATACGCATCAACGCGCATGAAGTGGTTGATCAAGATATTGAGCAGAAAATTTAATTACTAGAACTTCAAATATCAAGTATCTAACACTTACCAAAAACTTAAAAAAAAATAAAATGTAAAATTACAGCCGATCAAACGCATAGTGCCGACTAGTGTGATATGTGCCCCTCGGCCATACACAAAAACGTTTTTGATGTGGAATCCATGACCCCGTGTGCAATGAGTTAAAAATGTGTTTAAATCTAGAACGATAGGGAGCCTTCAAGAACTATTTGTAATGAAACTAGGGAATGAAAGTTGTTATGTACAACGATTAAAATAAAAATGAATACATTTACATGTGTTTTTATAATAATGATTTTTATTATATATTTATTTACATGTCTATATATACATTCTAATATCTACTAGTAGTAAAATTGCAAAATGCACATACATATCGTCTTATATACACACATCCAAGATTGATAATACACGAATAATCTATAAAATGCAACATCTTAACGAAATTAACATGAAAAATAATTTTTCACTCACTAAGCATACGTTAGATTATCTGTAAAGTTAAATTGATTTCCAATGAGTAATGATTAATGACTCAGATTATGAACCAATCATAGAAATTCAGCTTTTCCATGTGTGCAATGATTCACTATATATTAATTCATATCGGTGCTTTATCAGATATTTTGAATTTGGCAGATAATAAAAAAAATACTACTATTTATTTCGTTTATTTTTTTTTATAACATTTAATAATATGACTAATTTAATTCCTTAAGAAATTTCTCGACCACTTGCTTGTCACCGGTTGTTGTGTGCTACGAGCCATTTTCTCTCGCTCCTCCATTTGTTCTACGAGTCGTCGTTGATTATCTCTAAATGCAGAGATTGGATCGTCAAATTGACTATAGTAATTTAGAACGTCTCTGACGTCATCTACATTCGAGAGGGCAATTGCTGAAAAATTTCATATTAAATAAATTGTAAAAACTAAATATTACAGCGTAATTAAATAAATCAATACTTTTTAATAGAGCTGTCAGATCAAAAAGCGTTCTGTCATCATCGTTTCCTTTCCATCGAGGAATTTTGAGTGTATTTTCTGGATGGAATTTAGTAGACTGTTCATTCCAATCAATAACAATCACCTATTATTCAAACACAATTTAGTAATTATTTGTTTACATAAATATACAAGTTTCGTTACAAAATAATCATAGATATATTAAATGGTTTGATAAAAAAATATATAAAGGAAGACATATACTCGACGATAATGTATAATGAAAGTGGATAATGAGGTATTACGAATTGAAGTTGAAGCAAACCTGATTAAATCTATTCTACAAATGGCAGCATTCGGATACTCTTGATCAAGAGCGGAAAAACGATTAAAAATAATTGGCAAGATTTACAAACAGAATCGTTAGAATTAATAAAATTAGAGGAAAATTCAACATTTCTTCGACGTCTTGCGACAGAGGATTAGACGTGGGTTATATATCAAAACAATGTCGCAAAAACAGTGGCTATCTAAACGGCAGGTACCACTGACAATGATGAAACTGAATGTAACGGTCAAAAAGGTACTCTTGTCTGTATGGTGGGATTGTAAAGGAATTATTCATTATAATTGTTTTAAATATGGCCAGACAATAATTATATAGTTCTATTGTGATAAGCTGGACCGATTAAAAAAAGCAATTCGAGAAAAAAGACCATGAATATACAATAGAGAAAACATACGTTATGGCTTGTAGGTAACATGCATATTATTTCGATAATGTAAGGTATTCGCGACTGAGCTAAGTTAATAGTCGGATAGGTGTCCGACAAAAACTATGAATTCAGGGAATTCTTTATATTTTATAAAAATGTTTACGTAGGTAGTTTAGCGTGTTGGAATTATTTAATTTAATGCCATCTATCCTTTGTTGAATAAATAATTATAAACAAATAAAATAAATTTAAATCCAACTAAAATAATAATAAAATTAACCAGTGTCGTGGTTTGACACTGGGGGGAATATTAGTGTCCCCCTGCATCTTTTGAATCTTTATGTTATGCCATCCATCCATCGTAGTCAAATAAATAAATAAAATATTTTTTTAACACGATAATGCGAGATCTCAGGCAACTAATATTACTCGGGATAAATTAATATCCTAAATCCTACATGTCACCAACTTTTTGTATTTGTCTAAAAATGTCTAAAGAATAAATATTATAAATAATCATTGTCCTTTATTGTCCGCAATTGCGAAAAAATATTAAAACCATTATTCGTTTCTGTTGCCCGATGTTTTTTCTCGCTCGCATCCGGTACGATGTGCCGAGTGACACATGCTGGGAGAGCTCAAGACATGGCTCTGAGCATTGGTCATTTACGCGTGACAAATGGGTTAAGTTGACTTTTTATTTAAAAATATAACATTTTCATCAGGTATTTATAGGTATTTATTTAATTCTACGGGCAGTATAAGTACAATTGTCAGACTTTTCCTATTCCCGAATAAGTAATAATAAAAAAAACATGAATGGACGACGATGTGTAATATTTAGGAAATAAATACAAGATTACTAAAGGAGCCAAACGCCTTGCCAAAAAGTGCTTCGAAGATTAAAAGAGTTAAACGGGTCTAACTTATAGGAGAAAAAAATATTTCTTCATATATTTTTATCAAATCAAATACAAAGTTGACAAGGAATTTTGTAAAAAGGATCGATTTAGAGGAAACACTATAGGAGGGCTGACTGTATTCTAATATCTTACCTTAGAAAGATCTCTATTGAGGTTATCCAAGTTTTTAACATGGACTCCATCAACGAAGTGTGTAGAATCGCGAAATAGTTTGTAAGTGATTTTAGAAGCATTTGGATCCAATTGTTCAATAATTGGCCAGATCATCAAAGGATTCTCTGTTGTAAATATAACTATTTCATATGCAGTAGAAGATAACGATTCCAAAAATGAATCTAATCCAGGGCGCTTTTTAAACCTGAAAGTCATTATTAAGTCAATAAACGAAAATACAAAAATATTTATCATTATACACACCTCCATCCTGTCTGATAAGACCAATCTGGATGAACAAGCACATCAGTAAATTCCAAGACAAGTGTATAAGGCTGTTGATATGGATAGGGTACAGGGTCCGGTAATAATTTTTCTCGTGATGGTTCTTTAATCATCTGGAATAAAAAATACATATTTAAAACATTATTCAAATGAAAATATTATAATAACTTTACTTTTTGATAAAATGTCATCTCTCGCCACATTCGCCTTAAATATTGTTGAACTATAGGCATATTTGTAAATTCATCTTCTATAACCTTTCCGTTTTCATCAAGTTTAGGTGAACCCATTTCATATATCACTACAAATCCCGCTCCAACCAAGGATAAACCAAAAATTGAAAATCTAAAACAATAACCATCATTAGAATTCCGATATTAATAATTTTTCAATGAAATAATTGGGTCGATATATAAGTAAATATTAGAACATTACCCCAATTTCATTCGTTTCCATGATTTCTGATTTTCTTCTGTTCTTTCATCAGATTCTTTTTTTAACTCCTCTTGTTGTTTTTGAATCTCTTCTGTATTTCCAGTTCCAATAGTGGTTTGTGGAAATAATTGACCCAATAAATTTGCACCTTGAGCTGCCTGGGTATCTTTAACTGCTTTAAATTGACACAGTATTAAAATAATAATAATTTAGATATGTGTTGAACCAAATTATCAAATTAGTAGATTAGTTTAAATAAAAAAGATATGCTATGGGCTGTTATTACACTATTGATAACCATGCCATAAATCACCTGTTCACGGTAATATTTAAAGAATCAGCATTCAATTATTAAACGTAAAAGATTATGTTAATATCTTTTCGTTTTCCGCTGGAATTTTCATTCAAAAATGATAAACTCAAATAATTCTAACCTTTATTATCAGATGCGAAAAGTCTAACTGGATATGACAAAACCTGTAGTGAATAACCTCCCTGTTTCCATAGATTTAAATTAGTAGTGAGATTTTTTGTCATGAGATTATCCCCAAGACGGAGAAACTGCCGAAATAGCATTTTGTGCGATAAAAATCACAAGGCGGCGAGCAGCGGTAACATCTGACAGTCCTGTTCTACATTTGGCCGAGATTCACTACAATGTAACCATGCACATACATTCTTTTTTGTTTAGAAATAGATTGGCTGAGGTCTTATTGACGATATATTGAAATCATTCACTAATAATATTTAAGGAATTTTATATTATCATTAGATCAATCCAATGGCATTGCAGAGAATTAACACTCAATCATATTTTAGTTAATTTTAAAATTATATTTAACACAAAATATTTTTAAATGCATTTAATATTCTTTACATAATTATATATACCTTTTTATATACGAATCTATAATATATATATAATAGGCATGTATTTTTTTGCTAAATACACACAAAAACATTTTTGCATACATTATAATTATGTCATTTTTATTGATATGTTTGAGTCGATTATTAAAAATTGCGTTAATTTTATTTAGAGAATTTCTTAGATTTATTGAATCCAAATAATTTGTGCTGATGACAACATTCACCAAACGTCGTTATTTTTTGTAGTGGCAGCACTGCTGCGCGTGGAGTTGGTTTCTGTGCGTCGTTAGATGCGAGGATGGCCACCTCGAAGAGCACCAATACGTACAATCGACAAAACTGGGAAGATGCCGTTAGTATTTTTGATTTTTATTAATATTATTTTGAATTAAATTTTAAAAATACTACTTGTAACCTCATACTGTCATTACGTGGAATAATATGAGGTATAAGCCGAAACCATGATTCACACTTGAACTTTATTAAATGGTGGAATGACAGTTCTGTTATTCCATAACATAATTAAGTAAATTTTGAATGATAGGAAGACAGGTAAATGAATAATATATCAATTTTGCATAAATATCAATTGAATTGCTTAATCACTTGATATTTCATTTCAACTGTATATCATATTACCTAATATATGATCTTTATTAATCATAAATTTATTTTTTATTTCAGGAATTCCCCATTCTCTGCCAAACATGTCTTGGTGACAATCCATATTTAAGAATGGTAAGTTTGTGTGTTCCACATCTATTTTTTTATATAGTATTCCGCGCTCTTAATTTGTTAAAATTTAAATCGACTTATCAGTAAATTCTGTATTTATTTCCATATTTTATTATATCTGATGTACTGTAATTCATACTTATTTTCGTATTTCAGACAAAGGAGAAATATGGCAAAGAATGTAAAATTTGTTCTCGACCATTTACTGTATTCCGATGGTGTCCCGGTGCTAGAATGCGATTTAAAAAAACCGAGGTCTGTCAGACGTGTTCAAGGTTAAAAAACGTTTGTCAAACATGTCTCCTAGACTTAGAGTACGGTCTTCCTATTCAAGTGAGAGACGCTGCATTAAAAGTACAAGACGATTTGCCTCGTAGCGATGTAAACAAAGAATATTACATCCAAAATATGGACCAACAGGTTTTATTTTTGTATACCATAAAAAATAACATATATATCATTGAAAAGTAGTATTTATTTAAAAATAAAATTTTAGATGGCTTCGTGGGAAGCATCACAATCGACTAGTGCCGGAGCAGGTGGCCATTCAGCTGCTGCCGGAGAACTTTTATTGAAATTGGCACGTACGGCTCCATATTATAAGAGGAATCGGCCACACGTATGTTCCTTTTGGGTTAAAGGAGAATGTCGAAGAGGAGAAGAATGTCCGTATCGACACGAAAGACCTACAGATCCAGATGATCCTTTGGCCGATCAAAATATCAAAGACAGGTGAATACTTGATTAAGTAATAAATTTAATTATAAATAAAACATTTTATAATGATCATTATTTTCTCAGATATTATGGAGTAAATGATCCAGTAGCCGAGAAATTGATGCGTCGCGCTGCATCGATGCCAGCATTGCCACCACCTGAGGATAGATCCATTACTACTCTTTACATTGGAAATTTATCCGATACTATAACTGAGGATATTCTTAGATCTAACTTCTATCAATATGGAGAAATTCGGTACCCTTTTTTTTATGTAAATAATAAAATAATTCAAATTTATAATATTAATAATCATATTTTATATTTTAGTTCGTTAACGTTAGTACCTCGTGCTCAATGCGGATTTGTTCAATATACGACCAGAGGTGCTGCTGAACATGCCGCCGAAAAAACGTTCAACAAGCTCGTAATACATGGACGGAGATTAACCATCAAGTGGGGCAAAACTCAAGGTGATTGTATTTTTTTTTTAATATTTACGATTGTAAAAACTTATTATGTATCAAATGCTGACAATGGTTTAATTTTTAAAGGTCGGGTTGGAGGCGATAAATCGGATCAGCCAGCAAGAGCTTTAGAGCCAGTACCAGGGTTACCAGGTGCTTTGCCACCACCCCCTGGGATCGCAGTTCATCCCGCTCATCTGCCACCGCCGCCTGATGATTTCTTCAATCTTCACCGGTTGCAACCTGTGCCGCCGCTCGCACAATGGCCTGCGTGGAGACCTCCGCCGCCTCCGCTCACTCTTCATTATCCCAGTCAAGATCCAGACAGAATGGGCTCCCATTTAAATCCTGCGGCCCATCAATGAGCTTGCGATAATTTTTTTATTCCATGATTATTATGTTTTCAGTCAGTAATGTAAATATTTTTTAATTAAATAATAGTAAATATTATTTTTTATTTAATTTCTACATAATTTTCTATTGATTAAAATATTTTAACTACAATCGTCGTCTTCATTTAACAATTATTGCGTCGTCAATATTCAAAATTTTGCTTTAATTCCATTCAAAAATGATCTGATCAAAGTTAAAAAATATTTTTGTCATTTCCCTGATGTTATTTCGCATTCACAGTTCCGTCTGCATCCCATAATAAAGGGAAAAGTGGAAGGTATGCACGGTGGTAAATGGTGGATTTAGCACTCGATAGGCCCCATGTTGGCGCTGCACACCGATAGTGTACAGCGCCAACTTTAATTAGCAACCATTCCCCCCTCCCACCAGAAAAAAAATATTTTATTAACAATATATTATTTAACAAACTTAAAAAAAAACCGCTCTTAATAAATATAAATCACATTTGTGCAAATGTTAGTTAACTCGTCGATCGCGTCAGTTTCGATATGGTGAAACGCCGGACGCGATACGATGGCTGTTGAT
The DNA here is from genome assembly GCA_022495035.1 of Philopotamus ludificatus. Taxonomy (NCBI): domain Eukaryota; kingdom Metazoa; phylum Arthropoda; class Insecta; order Trichoptera; family Philopotamidae; genus Philopotamus; species Philopotamus ludificatus. Next base: position 19,355 of record JAGXCT010036633.1, on the reverse strand, counting down.
GTTATTCCGCCGATTCCCCAGTCGGCGTGTAGAAGGTATATGAGGTCAGCTGTGGACACAGATAGCAATTTTCCGTCAACGATGAAGATCAGGTCTTGAAAGTACTGGCGATATACAGAAGAAAGAGGTACGTATATGCGATTTTTGCACGATGTGGTCGATTTTAAATTCTTAAAATTAAATTATTTTAAACGCGAATCATAACCGCTACATATGTATGTATATGCGTGTGTGTATATGAAAACACAATGGGAGGGAATGACATCCTGCTATCACTCAAAATGCTCAAGACCTAAAGCATGCTTTGAATCTGCCGTGGAGTATGCTAGTCCCATCGTCGCGGTTCTTAATGTCGGGGTATTTGTTAGAAACACTTCTTTGTATCTCTGTCACCAGTAATTGCTGTAGAGATGCGACTATCCCGGGCTAGGTTGTCCCGGCTCCCTAGCCATTCAAAGGCAAATGGTGGGATAGTTCCTTGAGCCGTTTTCCATCACTTTACCGCTTCCTACAAGTTCGCCCCGTCCTTTTCTGTTCCCAGGCCGTAGCGGCGACGAGGAAACTCGTTTGGATGGAAGCAATGCCACACTCGGTGGCTGTTTAAGACTATCGCTAAGGCGTGCAATGTTGGCTTGCCGGCCCATAGAGGGGCCCGGGGCCTGCCCCCCCGTAAGGCTAGTGGACTAACCTGCACCTGGAAAATATCTATTCATAACTGCATCATATATCTGCATCATAGAAAAATATTGTTATTTTGTTTTTAACTACCTGAAATAATAAAAACCTATATAACAAAAATATTGACTGTGGAAAAAAAATCAATGGGTATGACAGCACGGTCTGTCGGGACAGTAAGTGAATATGATTCGAAATATGACCGCTTCGGAAAACATGTTTAAATATTTTTAATTAATAAAATTAACAAATATTATTTAAATATTTTTTTTCCACTTTGAAAGTTGAACTTCGAGACCCTAAGGCAAGGGTTCCCAACCTTTTTGTACTCTAGAGCACATTCTAAAATATCGGTAGGGTGGCGGGCACCACTCTTAACGACAAGTTGCGACAAGTACTGTCAGCAAAGGAACCACTCATACATACAATATCACAAACATACGAACGTATTTAATAAACCTAGACACTCAAAAAAATCAAAACTCTAGAAAATAAATTAAAATAATTCACATTTTTAATTAATGTTCATAAAAAAATTCGGTCTCGGTTGAATAGTGGCGGGCACATCTAAATCGTTCCGCAGGCACGGGGTTGGGAACCTCTGCCCTAAGGCGTGTGCCAACTGCGCCAAAGGGTAAATCCGCCACTGACGGTGGTTGAAAATAAATATGCTATCATGGCTCTACAACATTCGCAATCGGACCAGATTGTTCAAATTGCAAATGCTCACGAAAAATAGTCAAAATTATGGAGAAAAAACAAAGACTAGTAGATTGATCGCCTACGTTGATAATCTTGGAACACCGGGATGGTAAAACTCCTCGACGGTATTATTTTTTTTAGTTTGCAGTGCTCTGAAAACAATATAGAATAGAACGCAAAATATGTGACATCCCTATCGTTACTGATTGAATATAAGACCTATTCATTTAGGATTAAAATTTTATCGTATTTACACCTTAACCTCGCCGTATCGATGGGGTCTATTTGGGGCCCCAAGTTTTTGATTTTTTTAGAATATTATTTTAATATAAATCCTACATGTCACAAACTTTTTGTATTCGTATAAAAAAGTCTAAGGAATAAATATTATAATCATTTACCTTTATTATCAGTAATGCGGAAAAAATAAAATCATCAATATTCGCTTCTGTTGCCTCGGTTTAACTCAGTGGTTGGTAGTCTGTGGTGGGACATCACCGAGTGTACATGTAATTTATGTATATTATTAATACATGCACACTCGGTGATGTCTCGCTGCAGACTTAACTTTTGCCGCTGACAGCTCTAGCAACACACTCCACTCGTACATTTCACTCTCACTTGGCCCATCGTACCGGATGCGACGGATGGACAAATTCAAAAAAATTATGACATGTCCGAATTACAGTGGAACCTCTCATAACGAGCATAATTCGTTCTTGAAGCCTTTCCAGAAACTTGCTCGTTGTGTGAAACACTCGTTATGCGAAACTAATTTTCTCATATAAATCAATATAAAACACGATAATGCGTTCCATGCGAAAAAAAAATTTAAAGTTTATTTAAATAAAATTTTACATTCTTATAAATTGTTAAAGATCGTAACAACCCGGATAAAAACATTTTTAAAAATCGAAACTAGCTTATTATTTATAAATTTATGACAAATAATTAATTATTTTTTACTAGAAAGCTGTCTAGAGACATTTGTTTTAGCCGACTCTTTAAAATTTGGTGAAAATGTGACACAGCGTTATCATTGAATATGTTTGTAGCACGCATAGCCACCTCCTTATTAGGATGATGCTTCTCAATGTACGATGAAACAGTTTCAGCATTTCTCTTATTGCGTCAGAAGATTGTTTCTCTGCTACTTCCTCTTCCTCCAAACTCTCCTTCATAACTTCTTGCTGTGAAATACGATCCAACACACACCACCGGTCGTCATCGTTTGTGACTTCTCGTCACTTCGTTATGTGAGATAGCCATTTCGTTAAGGGAGCAATTTTTTCACTTTTTTTTTGCTCGTATGCGAATTACTCGTTATGGGAGGTGCTCGTTATGAGAGGTTCCACTGTATATTAAAAGAGTAGTCGAGAAAATTCAAAAACTTAGGGCCCCTAATAGACACCATCGCCACGGCTAGGTTAAATGCGATTTATTCACTAAAGAGAGAATCAAATTTTATTTCTATGGTTGCAGTTACCTCGCTGTCATACAGAATTAGAATCCCAATATCCTAAACTCCTGGATTAAGAATTCTTCTTATACATTACTTGAAACTTGAAGCTGAAGCCATAGCTTTAAATTTTCTATCGTTTATTGAGCAAGTGTCAAGCTAATGAGATTTTTTCGTCAAAACAAATAAAAAGTTAACCATCGAATTCAATGAAAACATAGACAACAGACAAAAATTATAAATAACCAAATGATGCAATTTGTAATACGATATTTTCTTTCACGATGATTTTATACATCGACATTGGAAAGCAAGCTTATCTCGAAATATTAAACTTTGCAGGGGAGTCAACGAACCATTTCAAATATTAATAATTCTTAAACTAAAGATGCACTACAGTCCAGATGCAGCAAGATTGCTTCCCAGTGATGATATGGTCAATTAGTACGTTTTTATTCAACAGAATTAATAAAAAAAATAAAAATTCGCATTTAATGTAAGTAAATATATATATTTTAAGCTTAAATTAATTTAAAATATGGATGGAATATATGTAATTAAGACCAATAAATACATATATGAAACATGCGGAAAATCCATAGTTCAACGAAATTTTTAAGAGTATTCAAAGACAATTACATGTATCAACTATGTAAATACGGATTAAAAAAACCATATTTTAAATCAAATGCTCTCACCTTGTCAACCCTTTCACTCTAATATTTATAATGAATATTACAGCTGAACAAATATATTTCAAATACATAATAGGAAAAAAAAACACAAATGAAACACTACATTTTAAAATATAAACACAGGTTAGTCCTTTCAGATATCCTATTTTAAAATACAGTTACGTTTAATATTTCTGTGCCTAAATCCTATACAATCATACAAGTGTACATTTTAAAGGAAAAAGTTACATGAATATATTGCTTTGCGAATACGGAATCCATTTCTTCAACATCTCTTCTGATTAATTTAATTTGAAAATATATTTTAAATCATTTCACAATTAAAATAAACCAAAGTACCCTAGATGGGTAAATTTCATTTATCAAAAATTTTGATATAATTATATCTTAGGTATATTTTTATAGGACGAAAGATTTTTATTCTCAATGTGCATATACACTGCCCGAATAATATCAATAAATTAGTTTTAACATTGAAATAAATTCTCAGTTACTTAATATCGTTGTAAACAAAATAATGCAACGTGGAGATAAAATTAAGTAAATTGCAATAAAAATGATAAATTGCTTACACAATTTCAATTTTAAAAAGGATTAATCGTCTCATTGCTTCAATAGATAATTTCAACAAATGCTAATTATTTTAACGTCGATAAAGATTTAACATCACATAAAACTACGAAGGCAATTATCCATAGAATCGTTTATTCGACACCGAATCATTATTTCACGCCAAACATTTTGCAAGTACTATGGACCTACACGTTTAAAGACATAGCGATATGTAAGCATAATATTTGTAAGATTAAAAAGGCAAAGTAACATACATAAAATTATTCCTTATATTTAGTTATATTAATCGTTTAAAAATGCAAGAATAGACGATCTGTTCATTTATACATTTTATTCCTATCAAAAATATGTAAATTATGGAATTTATAACAGAACAATGAAATAGGTACCGACCGCGTTCAGTCTAATAATAAAAAAAAATCCTCTTTATATTTTTCCGAGCAGTTTAAAAGTATACAACAGATATTAACCATGTCCGTAAGCAATAAAGCTCGATTGATTTATCGTAACATTAAACGAATATCAATACATTTAATTAATAGTGTCATTAATATACAGATACGTAATCAAAATCAAAATTTAATTGACAATTAGGTCATAAGCACTGAAAATTTAGTTTATTAAATAGTATTTTATTTGATTACTTACAAGTGCTATTCATGAGACACTTGAAATATATACTTTCCGTCAATCACGCATAATCTTTCCATTTAAAACTCATTGAAAATTATGTCAAAATTTACAGTAGAGTAAGAAATAGCAATTTTTGATAAATTTAACGCTGATTTTTTTTTATACATATTATACTTTTATCAATAAATAGATTAATAATTTAAATAGCGTATAAAATAATCTTAAAAAGCAATGTAATCTATGTTTTCCCAACAATTTAAATATAAAATATCAGTCGATACAATTTTAATTCAAGACATCATCAACTTAATATACGGGAATGATGTGTTTCGGCATTAATTGTTTCTTATGAAACCAAATTATAATTAATATACAGTCAACCCTCCTATAACGTTTCCTGTAAATCGCTGTTTTCTACAAAAATTCTAATATTTTTAAGGTCAATTTAGATGTTTCGTAAATCTATCATACATTGCCGAGCGAAATAAAGGTCAATGTTTTTTGGTTGACAAGGAATTTTGTAAAAAGCAGCGATTTAGAGGAAACGCTAGGCCGACTGTACTACAGTGAGATCCATTACGATGAAAAGTACAAAAAAACGTATATAAAAAAATAAATCACAATACAGTATGGGGCTAATTTTACGGTTAATATATTTTTTTTGTGATATTGATTTTATTATTTTTAATTTCAAACCGAACAATACTCTGTTAAATCAACAATAACGTTACAGTATTGTCGTTACGTCAATAGTGTGCGTTCGATTGCCGTCTATGATTGCAAATGTGAAACTACCATTTTATCTAAAAGCTAAATTAAAAAAAAAATCATAAAGGGAAGATAGTGTGCTTTATAATATGTTTATTATACAAATCAAGCATACATTTAAATATTTAAGATATCAATTGAATACTTAAGATTAAATATTTCCATACAGCCGTGTTTTGCCTGATAAAACAAAATATTATATTACTATATGATTAATAATTATTTTAAACGCTAAATATATAAAAATATTTCATTAACACTTAATGACTGATGTAAATATTAATTTTACGACATGACTCCGAATGTTAGAATAACAATGTTATCTAAAATCATAATCACACGCGGAAATTGATACGACTTATCAGAGAAATTAGTAGATTAAAAGAAATTTGAAGGAATAATTTACATCTCAACGTGCGCCCTTAGTAACGGCTCGAGTTTATTTGAGATGTCACCGCGGCGGATGCGGCATTTGTCGCCGCCTCTCTCACGTGTTGATTGGACGCGAGCTCCGAGGTGATTTCCTGTTTTGCTTTGGCAAACGATGCACCTGTGCTTCGATAAATACGATGCACCTGAAATTATACAATATTTTATGAAACTATCGAAGACAATGCCTCAAAATTATCATCAATATTGGATAACGATGTATAATTAGATTGAGATAAAATGATAATTATTAATACCTTTGTAAGAAGTAAAATGTCAGCAACGGCGGCCGCAATAAATCCTAGAGAAATCAAGAGGATAAGCAAACCTACTACAGTTCCCTTGGTAGTACTATCAAAAGTGGATATCGCCAACAGTATACCGCTACAAAATAAATACAATTAGTAATTTGAATATTTTAATTTTATCAAAAATGATACAATTAAAATATCTCACCATGTACCGCTGCCGGGCATACCCAACGCCTGAATGACTGTTACAATAAATTGGAAAAAGAACACGAAGAAATACATCATGAAACTAATCGATGAATTATTCAGAAAAGCTTTGTAGACTGGACGATACCAGCATATAAAACTGACGGGTGTGAAAAGCATAAAGTACAATATAGCGAGCCCAAATGTTTTCACATCTTGTGAATGTATTAGCAGCGCCAATCCACCTACTATATTCAGCATCATGATGAGAGTGTGAACTGGAAACAAAATATATACATTTAGTAAATGGATTTACTTTGAATGTTATTATTTAACTCGGCAGAGATAAACACGAATCGGCATCTGTACGCGGCACTGACTAAACAAATTATTTAGCAAACTGATCTGTTTTTAGCATTTTAAACTCGATTCATTTTATATTAGGGGTACCATACGAAAACGTTGACTTAATTTTTTTTTATATTTCTGTATTAATTATATATTCTCCCTCAATAGCTACAACTCTCTTCAATCTTTCTAGTAAAATTAATATGCCATTTGTATGAAAATCGCGCTTGTATGAGAAAACAGCCACCACACGCCAAGAATAAATGTAAAATTGCACAAGGCAATGAGGGAGCAACAGCCTTATTGTAGAGCCCTGGCCTCATCCAACACCCTTCTACATTTTATCCGGTCTACCGCTACGTCACTCCTTCTTCTGGTATGTTTCAATGACGCAGTGTCCCTCTGTACACAGTCCAACCACCTCAGGCTTGGTCTTCCTTTCCTCTGGGGACAGGAAGGCTTGTTAACCATAAGCCTTTTCGGGCGGCTGCCTGTCCCGCATCCTTGACATGTGACCGGTCGATCAGCTGGCCACTCTGACAACAGCTGTGACCGGTATATCCTTGTATAGTCGATACAGCTTCTCATTGCTTCGGATATACCATCCTCTATCGTCGAATAAGGCTTCAAATATTTGTCTCAGAATTCTCCTCTCCAGGTTATCCAGCTGTCGCTCAACTTGTTTTGTCAAAGCCCAACATTCAGATCCGTATGTTAGGGCGGGTCTGATGAAGGTAATTTTTAATCTTCTTTGAGAGGAATCTAGACCGCAGATGCTTTTGAAGTTCAAAGTAGCACCGGTTTGCCCGCATGGTCTTTCTTCGTTCTTCCAAATTAGTTTCATTGTTATTTGTAATAAATGAGCCAAGATATGTGAATTCCTAGACGGCCTTGGCTTTCTGCAGCTTTGTGCCAGTAGACCTGTAGCAAAAGGCTGCCTTTAGAAAACAATGGGAGAGATACCAATGAAGCGGTATAAAAACAAAGATCTCCAACACCTTCCCCCAGCCGGGTTGATATCAAGAAAATCCTCATGGTCGTCCCCCCTCTCAGCTATTCAGACCATACGAAAAGATGGAAATAAGCGACATTGGAGAACAAGGGATACCATCGTTGATCCAACCAGCCCTCAAACTGGATTACTCTTATCAAAGAAAAAGCTGGAACAGCTGGCAGCTGAACAGAAATGCGACTGCGGAGCACCGAAACAGACACTGAGAAGGCTTAGCAGAAGCATCCTCGCCCTAAATAACACTGATGATAACGCAAAAACATAGCCGGGGAATTTCGACATCGATATCTGAATGGAACAGCAGACAAAGAAGTCCGCTGCAGTATAGCCACAAAAGGAAAATATCCCGAATTACTGAGATCCAACACGCTCGCCGCTCCGGGCCATTAAGACCCGGTAAGAAACACTTCTTAGTGTCTCTGTCATTAGTAATTGGTGTAGAGATGCAAATATCCCGGGATAGGTTGACCCGACTCCCTAAGGTAAGGCTAGTGAATCAATTTGCAACAGGATTACGTAGGCAACTAATGCTGTTCTTGTTGTGCTCCAAAAGGATGGAGGGAACTTCAACGACGAGCACACGAACATACAAAATCATCATCATCGTTTGGATAAAAAATGGATATCAAGTGGTCACATTTTCGTGTTAAAAAAATATGTTTTCTCTATTTTTCCCACGAATTGCTTCTTTTAATGCTTCCAGCTTATCACAATATTACTGTACCATTATTCTCTGGCCATATTTAAAAAAAATATGATGTAATTATCAGTGGCGTGTATTGTGCTAGGTGTGCACCGCACACCCGCAAAATTTAGAACATGAAAAATATATTTAAGGTTTAAATATTTAATATTTAAAGAATTTAGTTTTATTATTTACGGTTAAAAAACAAGCTTACTCTTATTTATTCATGCTCTGAATTTTCAACAAAATCTGTTTATGAAATAGTAAAGTTCATGGAAAAAAATAATCTTGAGTCGGGGTTCCAAGAAGTTTATAAATTAGGAAACCTAATTTTAACTATCCCAAGTACCTCTGTGTCAGCAGAACGCTCATTTTCTGCTCTAAACAGAAATAAAACATGCTATTGAAGCTCACAAGGTAAGGAAAGACTATGTGGCCTAAGCTTAATATCAATGGAGAAAAAAAATACTTATAAAACTAAAACAGAAGGGCACACTTTACGATAGTGTCATTGAAAAATTTATGTCACAAAAACGAAGAATAATAAAATTCATTAAAAAAAAACTGTATTTTTTTTCCACATACAGCACACCCAATACTACCCACCGTAAGCCACTGATAATTATATATAGACAAAAGTACCTTTTTGAACATTAGGATCAATTTCGGCGTTGCTAGTGGTACCTGGCATTTAGAAAGACTCTGCGACACTGGTTCGAGTACATAACCTACTTCCCATTCCCTATCATAAAATATAATAAAATAAAAATTTAGATGAATTGCAAATAATTTACTGCGTGTGTCCCATGGCAAGCATGATTTGACTATAAAACTATATTTTTTATTACTAAAACTATTTTTTAATGCTTTCATTAGCTCCCTTATGATTGGCTGTTAATTTAATAATAGCTGTGTTTGTGAACAGATTTTCAAAGCAAAAACCAACACCTAATTCTCTCTAGTTTGCTTGTAAACACAAGTTAAAGTCGCACCCGTTAATATGATGATGCAGACTCGATTCGTGTGATGCACTCTGCGAGGATTAATACTACTTACACAGCCATAGGTAATACATGTGTCTAACCACACGCTGGAACGGGGGAGGAATATCGACGTCTATATCATGATGAAAACAAGGTTGCATCGGACACGCCGCAGGTAAAGGGGGCCAATTATTGTTTCGGGAAGTATTTGTCATTCCCGGTTGCTGCAATTGCTCCTTCATCCGAGCCAAAGCTTCAAGTTCCTCCTGGCGCCTCTGTAAATGGTATAAAAAATCAAATAAACGTCATTGACATAATAAAATAATCAACAATGTTATCACTAAATCAATAATAAATGAATCACAATAAAAATGTAATACTGTTCTAGATTAAAGGTGACAATGACAAACATATACATTTTCATACCTTTAAATCCTGTCCAGTTAGTTTGAAAACAAACAATTAATGAATAAGTATATTATGATAAATATCAAAACACTATCACGTACACGTATTAAAATATTTTTAATTATAAATAGTATGGAATATTAATCTTGTACAACCTGAAAATCTGCAGTTGAAAAGTTTGTTGCTGATGGTGTAGTAGCAGCGGGCTGTTGTGCCGTTCTCGAATAATTCGGAGGAGGGGTCGGTGATACAGCTCGCATTATAGCCGGCTGACTTTGTTGTTGATTGCCACCCTGTACATGAAATGTTAATACTTAAAAAATTGAAAAATAATAGAATAAAATGAAAAATGAATAAAAAAAATTGAATTAAATACATATAGACCTCAACTCTTTTTTGGATAGGTTCCACAAAAACGTGTAAAAAAGTAAATATAAATATATATAAGCCCCCACCGTATGCAATGCGATGACGTTTACTCAAACATCGGGACGCAATAACGGGCGAAATTGAAAATTTCAAAAATAATTCATTTTGGGAATTGTGCATGTAGTATAGTAAAATTTATTATTTTTTTCAGACAGTGTTATTTCAAAACCGTGTAAAATATGTTCATTATAATAACATAAAAAATGGAAAATTAATTTGTGGTTTGATAATTTTTAACATCAAAGTTCACAATGATAATAAATAAACAAACTGCAGTACATATTATACATGCTTGCATCACTAGAACTTATCAATATAAAATCAATATTATATTTACAAAGCATTCACTGCATTTTCAGAACGATATAATTAGTTTTATCAAATTATCTTATCATTAAAATTAACAATGAAATAGGGATAACTTCAAGAGTCAAATAATGTGTAACATACCCCTGCAGCATTCCGATTGTCTTGGTTGGCGAACGGATTGTAATTGTCCAACCCTCTCTGAGCAATATTAGCATTGTTCGTAACTTGTTGCACGGACGGATCCTACAACAGATGGAACAAATATTGGCAACCAGTATCTGAAAAAATAGATGGCGAAATAGAATGGCCGAGGCACTTACGGCAAAGGGGTTGTCCACTGTGGGCTCAGCGAACGGGTTATCATCGAATCCAGGCATGATGACGGCAGCAAGACTCCGCCACTGACAGTACGCAGGGGGCCGATGGTATCAGAAAATATTGCTTTGGCCTTAACGCATTATATCGATGCCATATGTGACACGAAGATGATTCAACACAACGAATTTAATGGTACAAAATTACTTTACCGAATAAGTTAAACTTAAAATTATAAAACATAGAATGGTATAAACATACATTTAATACGCTATTGCATAGTAAAATTATAAATATGTATATATTTTTTGATCTTATGTGTTCAATATATCTATGATTTTTTTTTAGCCATAATTTTATTTTGCTCTGGTTTTTAGTATATTAATGAATGTATTTAAAATATTAATAACTATGTTATTCAAATGAAAATTCTGTTAAAGGTTATGTTAATTTATCTTAAGGCCAAAACTAGCTGGCTGTTTATGGCGCGCATTTTGACGGCATAGTGACAGTTGGTCTCCGATATGCGGTTGACGTGTGAAGTACGGGTGGCATCGCGCGAGGCTCCCACGCCAGGTCGTGCACTGCGCTCCACGCTGGCATTAACAGGCGAGCCTGGTGCTGCGGGCTCTTATTCCATTATTCTGTTTTCATCACTCAATAAATATGGAAAAAAGTATAAAATCAACAATAACATTCACCAAGTATTCTTAAAATTTTGCAATGAAGGAAAAGCTACCATCCAGTTCAAATCACCACCGCACGATTTTTTTATACAAAGTGATTCGATACAATTGAAATTATTTCTTAAAACGCTCAAACTTTGCTTGGAAGGAAATCCAAGTCCTTCAGATCTCAGCAATCTTTCAAATGTCAGTGTTATGCCCAAAAATACTATCCAAACTAAATTAATTATTAGACAGAAAGAAGAATTACCTATTAAAGGTCTTCCGAGAACATTGAATAACCTTCAAATTAGCGGTTTGCAAATGTGTAATTTTAAAAGAGAAATTTTAACGCTGAGAAATATAAAAATTTTAAATTTGAGTGATAATTGTATTGAAAAAATACCGCCTGAAGTCGGTGAGTAAAAATTGATTCGACATATTCTATTCCGTTTATGTACTACACATTTTTTTTTTTTAGGAAATCTACCACATTTAACTGAATTGATATTGAATAATAATAAATTAGGAAAGCCAGACAAATGTGATTGGAAGTGGATCGATGGAGTTCATGTAAATATATTCATCATGTACCGATTTATATTAATATTAGTGTGGTAATATAATTTATTTATTATTTCAGATTAAGGAAAAACTGAAACTGCTCGATTTATCGTCAAACAAATTAAATTTATACATACCGCATACAATTTTCAAATTGAGAAATCTCGTCACTTTAAAATTAGATGACAACGAATTGAGTTATTTACCAAACGGCATTGGGACAATAAAAACACTTCGGTAAGAATAATTTTAATTGATTACTAAATGCATTTTAATTAATTTTACTATATTATTTCAGATATTTATCTGCGGCTAAAAATAATTTGACAGTATTACCTGGAAATTTGATATTGCTAAAATTATACCAACTGGATTTATCATCGAATCCATTAAATTTTGATGCTGTAAATAATGCCCTTGTGATTTTTAAAGCTAAAACATTAGTAGAGTTATCTTCTGCGGTGGTTATAAAATGTAGAATTCCCTATGCAAAAAATACTATTCCCTATACCTTAGTTGATTATTTAGATAATTCGAAATATTGCATTTGTGGCACTCCAACTTTTGATTCTAGAAATTATGTCAAGTGTCTTTTTTCATTGAAATCTTTTTGTGAAACAATAATATCCGATAGAAAATATGATGTATGCTTCGATTGTTTTTTATGTTCTTATCAATGTTTTAGAAAATATGTCTCACGTAAGAGACCTCGACTAAATTAATTATTTTTATTTATTTATGTAATTTTATGAATTTTTTTAATAAATTATTTATTATGTAATTTTATTCATGTATTTTATTATAAAGAAAAAATAACAAAAAACATCTATATTATTGGGTATTTAAATTATTTATTAAAAATACATTAATACAAACAAAATATTTCACATTATCATCTGTTAGTACTCCATCTTCCACTTAAAATCTTGAATCACTGGCGCTATTCGTATGTGTGGCTCTGTAAAAACATAAAATGAATATCATTATATGTAGAAACTTGAACTCAATTAAATGTCCTAAATTTACCTAGACTCGTTGAAGCATCAGGAATATCTGTAGAATCCTTTGCATTTTCATAAGACTTGAAGGCATCAATTGCCAATTCCGAGGTCCAAATAATTTTCAAATCCTTTTTAATGTTATTTAACAAATCTTCTAATAATTTCTAGAGCAAAACACGTCAATCATTATCCGATACAAAATTGTAATAAAATAAATTCGTTACAAACCTGCAATTGTACAGCTTCTGAATCCTTTCCAATCCAATACAAGACATAATTCAGCTCGGCAACGTCGTGTCTTAAATTAAACGTACCCGTTATCAACACATGCAATGCACGAATAAGGGCAACATCTTCAAAACGTGATCCTTCCTTTAACGAAACCAGTTTTCGTTCATGTTTTCTTCTATTTTTTCCCGATCTAAAACTACGTCTAAAAAAAAAATTGATGTATCAACTTCATAAATTAAATGATAATCAGTGTTTCAAATTACCCTGATGTTCTGCTGCTTGTTGAGCCCATAATACTACTGGTATCGGAGTATAAATCGCAGTCGTTTGTAAAATTTTCGTCGTCGCCATCATGTTTCGTTTTCATTTTATTTTCTCTCACAATCAATAATCTTTCTTTTTGTTGAACGTATTGCGCCTGATTTTGCTCTATTAATGATTTTAATTGGGTGTATTGTTCTATAATAGCTGGCTTTTCAATAAATTTTCTGAAAAACGAATTTATAAACCGTTGAATTATTTTATAATGAAAAAATTGCAGGTCCTTCCATAAGTCTTAAAAAAAATATAAAAGGAAATGTTTAATTTTAATTAATTACATATATTTTCCACCTTTTTCTACAGTCATTTTCATCTGTTAATTAGTTTATTGATATCTAATTAAAAAAATAATATTAATCGTCTTTTTGAAGCAATTAATAAATCAAGGTAATTTTTAATATCCATTTTTGTTTTAAATTGTCCTCTTAAAAAATGTTGCAAGGATCTTAAAAGACAATAGTCGCTTGGGGCAATGTCCGGAGAATATTGTGGGTGAGTAAATAGTTCCCTAGAAAATTCATTGATTATTCTATAGTCTTTTTCGAAATGTGTGGGCGAGCGTTGTCCTTCTGAATTGCTCTTCCTCCATTTACATGGGCTGGTCTTTTTTAAGTTAAAGCATCTTTCAAACGATCTAGCTGAGCATAATTTGAATCCTAATTGTCTGCCTATAATTGTACATTATGAATCACGTCCTTTATATACCACCAAATGCATTACAATATCATCTTAGGGTGTAGTAATGTTCTTGGGAAAGAGATTGGGGATTGATTGGCGCTCAACCACTGCCTCTTGCATTTTGTGGGGATATAAAGAAACCACTTCTCATCTGCTATTCCTGACATATTCAAATTCACCGTGCAAGGTATACTTCTGACAATTTATGAGGTACCCATATTCCGCGCATCTTTCATCATAGGCGCAACAGCCCTATTGTAGAGCCCTGGCCTCATCCAACAACCTTCTTCATTTTATCCAGTATGCCGCTACATCACATCATCTTCCGGTAAATTTCAAAGATGCAGGGATTCTGTACACAGTCTAACCACCTCAGTCTTAGTCTTCCTTTCCCCCGAGGATAGGAAGGCTTGTTAACCATAAGTTTTTTCAGCGACTGGCGGTCCTGCACCCTTGAGACATGACCGGTCCATCATAGTCTGGCCACTCTAATGACAGCTCAGCTGTGACCGGTATATCCTTGTATAGTCGGTACAGCTCCTCATTGCTTTCCCCATTGTCAAATACGGCTCCAAAAATTCGTCCCAGAATTATCCTCTCGGGGATATTCAGTTGTCACTCATCTTGTTTTGTCAAAGCCCAACATTCAGATCCTTATGTTAGGGCAGGCCTCATGAGGGTAATTTTTCAGTCTTATTTGAGAGGAATCCAAAGTAGCACCAGTTTGTCAGCATGATTCTTTTTTGTACTTCCAAATTGGTTTCATTGTTATTTGTAATAAGTGAGTGGAGATATGTGAATTCCTGGATGGCATCGAAGCTGTACTCTTCGTCTCTCAGCATCTCTCGCATATGGGCATGTATTTTATCTTCATATCTTCATGCCAAATACTGCTCTCATCTTTGAGACCTGCACGAGATCTGGCCACAATGGCTATGATGTCCGCATAGGCAAGAAGCTACACTGATTTATTAAGATCAATCCGATCCAATTTTTTTAAATGCCTCTGAACTGATGTAGAACTGTGCTTATTCCCCGTACCCAGTACCGTCAATTTCGGGTCTGGTTTGAGAGTTACCCTATTTCGCTCCACTTTCAATCACTTATTGGCCTACCAGACCTTGGTAGATCTTCAATGTCAACATTTTTGTTAACTGCATTTAACAATTTCTTAGTTTAACTCCATCCCTACCCATAGCATCACAAAAGGTTTTAACTGCTCAATTTTTATATATTCACTGCTATTATTGTTTTAGAATCGAAAATATTCCATTACTAAAAAATAACAGCGACACGACACTCACTATAACTATCTTTAGTTTACAAAAAGTTATGGATTTAAGCGGAACTAAAAAAAACGCAAAGACTTACGGAACGATCATATACAGAAAAAGGACATACCTAATAAATCATATCTTTTATATTTTTGACAAATGTTTAGGGTTTGTTTGAATAATTTGCCTTCGATTGCACATGATACTTGTTGTTCGATATCTGGACTATCTTGTATCATAGACAGCGCCTCTATATAAGCACCAGATTCCATCAATTTATTTAATAGCTTTCTGCAAAATCATTTAACAATAAAATATAATTTCAGTAAATACGAGAACAATTGATTTATTATAAAATAGTCATACCTTTTAAATTCCTTTAGCTCTTCATCGACTAGCTCATTTTCAGCAATAGATAACGCTGATTGCCATTGTAATGATTCGGTAAAGCATTCCATTGCCATTGAATTGTTCTTACTTCTTTTATACATAATTCCAGCTTCGGAATAATGTTTGCGTTCAAACAAATAGCTTCCGAATTCGTCGGCAATTTTCAAATATCTAGGATCATCGTCCGATATCTGATGCAGTGCACTCTTATATAACTTGTGCTGCTTTATAAACAATAATAATTCATCCTCTTTCGTTACATTGCTAATAATCAGGTGTTTCAATGCGATTTCATAACGTTTTAAATCGTTATTAATTGAAAATCGTTTATAGTTTTCTTCCATATTTTTTAGATTGTTTAAATACGGTACATATTCTTTAGGATCTTTTTGGGATTTGCTCGCCACAAACATCACCAAATCAAAATCGTAGAGCCCCAATCCAATGTTGTAAAGCTCGTCAACGTTTACCATATACAATAAATATTTTAGAGCATCGTTCGCCGAAATCACGCTATTGAGATTCGAGTCTCTTACGTTTTTAATTATTTTAAGAGCGGCTTCTAAATCTTCCATTGTATTATTTTTAACGTATGTAGTAATTATCGGAAGTAAATATTTATTTTCTTTGCTTAATGTTTCAAGACTTTGTCTCATTTTTATACAGATTGTTTTTACTTTATCCGCAAGAATATCTTTTTTATCAGATTTTTTATACGAATTTAAATACATAGTTTTTGTTACGTCTTGATTGTCTAATTCAGAAATAAAGAGACTCAACCAAGAAGAATTGTCTATTTTCAAAACAAAATCGTCGATATGCTCGAGAAAAGCTGACAGATTATGATCGCATATCAAATTTAAGTTTATTCTTTGTTTTCGCATCAAATCAAATGCTGATTTATATTCGTATTCATTCAAATAATCTTGAATTATTTTCAACGATAAAGCTCTGGGCTGAACTACTTCTAAATTCCCCCTGGGCATTTGTAAAACTGTTCTTGTATCACATGCTACTGACGTCACTAACGAAGATCCTCTTTCGACACTTCTGCTCGTAAAATATGAATCTTGATTATCGGTTGAAATTAAATTGGCTTCAGATTTATTAGCATTTTTTAGGCCTTTAATATCGTCTTTCGATAGTGGACAACATAAAAGCTGGTGTTGGAGTGTTGTGAGTATCAAAAAATCAGAATGAACGAAATATGAATTTACGTTATTTGCTATTTTTACATCGTCTATGTAAAATTTGTTTCTGTGAGTTAGCCCAAACATAATGGTTTCATCTTCTATATAAACCGAATCAAACTGATAACAACATTCTGGAAACGATACGTGATAGTTAATAACACCATTTTTTAAAGAAAATATGGAGAGTTTTCCCACAATGCTCTGAAATACAATTTCATCTGGATTACTTGATTCTTTCAATCCAATTATTTTATCCTCAAGATCGATTCTATCAACTATTTTTATTGAAAACTCAGGATCATAGGATATTTTCAAAATAATTAACATAGTCTCCGCAATGCATGAAGCTAAACATACTATGGAATCACTCGAGAGCCATAATAACTTATTTATGGCCACATCTTTACCGATATCAACTGATACCGTTCCGATGGGAGAGTATATTTTATTATCATATCCGTATAACGAAATTGTACTATCTTCCAACAATAAACAAATACTGTTTGTGTTTATATTATTTATATCACTGTGTTTGGGTCCAAACGCTACACAATTAATGTTTTTGGTACATTCTAAAGTAATAGATGCCATAGGTGGGGGTACAACGCTATGTCTGAAACCAGTCAGTAAAATTTTACTACCGTCAATCACACCTACAACAGCATCGTCCATTTTAAATTTTCCTATGCTCTGGTCGATGCACCAAACCCATTTAAATTGTACATAATCGCCATTTGTCAAAAATACATTAAGGCACTTTCCCGCATGGCTAGAAGATGATTCTTCCCAATGCATAATAGGAATTTGATAGCCTTTATCAAAAGAAATAAATTGCTTCAAATACCAATGATAATTAGCCGTTGTATATAGCATTAAATTAATTTTTTGGGTTAATTTATCTACGTAGCATATACTCAATATCTCGGAATCACCGCTCCACATTAATTTTATGACATCCACGTCTTCATATTTAAATGGTAAAGTAAATTCGCCGTGTTTTAAACCATTTTTCTCAAAAAATGAGACAACATATTTATTTGGAAATACTTGGGTGGTAGCTATTAGATTTCCCGAAGGCCGCCATGAGAAATTGCATTCTAATCCAGGCTGTTTTTCACTTGTATATTGAAGAACTCCTTCTCGGTTGAATATTTTAAACATTGCTTGCGAATCCAACGTGAATCCAACTGCGTATAATAATCCGTCACCTCTCCACGTTATCATAAATCCCTTAGTGTTCACTGGAATATCTAAAAATATAAAAAAAATATATAGAATATCATACTTTATTATAAATATAATAATATAATACATACTGCTATCAAAATTCAGTTTTGTTTTAGCTGCCTCTTTGCCTTCCGAACCATGAAATTGAGTTTCCTTTTTACCCCAGCCCACGGTTATAAACTCACGCTCTCCAAAATATTCCTCACACAAAATACTTTCATTTACTTTATCTAATGAGGTATACAGTAAAAACATTTTGAAATCTCTTGTCAATAAAACGATTAATTCTTGATCTGGACTTAACCCCACAGCCTATTAAAAATATATTTATAAAATCAATATCGTATATTATTATTAACTTCATCATAAACGTCATATTTTTTACCGTTATTCCTTCAGAAAAAAAATCTTGAGTTTCAATTTGGTTTTCTCCAGATATATCAACATTAATAATAAGCACTTCTCCGGTCTTAAAAACTAAGCATATTTTTCGCTGTATGGATAAAAAGAGTATATCTACTAAATCATTTTCTGTTGCAACTGGAACTTCATCCTTGACATGGAATATAGACGTTATCTCTGACTTTTTTATTTCCAATTTGCTAATTATTAAATTATGATAAATGTATATCTCGTCTGGGTCATCGGGATTTTGCGCAAAACATTTCACTCCAGAGAGACTGGGATGTGATTTCCACTGACGCTGCTGTAACCACAAATTCTTCATTGTCTCTATGTTTGCCACTACAAACTGTCAGAACTGTAAGCGCTGTCAACGTCAATGTTGCCAGTCCCCATGTAGAGGGTTAGTTGCGCACATGGTTATTTGGCCATTATATCATTTAATGAGACCATAAATCGAGTTTTTAAATCATTATATATCTTAAGGCTGCCAGGCGTCCCAATTAACCGGGACTGTCACCGGTTTTCAGCCTCGTGTCCCAGTGTCCC
>JAGXCT010036632.1:133744-165954 GCA_022495035.1 Philopotamus ludificatus | reverse complement strand
AAAAACGGGTTCCAAAGTATTTAATACCCCGAATCTAACCCCGAATTTACGCTTTCCCACTTATTACGTTTTTTTACCAGTTCCCTCAAAACCGTAAAAAACCAGACAAGCTAATATTAGCTTGTCTGGTCGAAAAAGGCCTAGTTTGCATGATTATTTTTGAACATCGGTGTGTTCTAGGCATCTGGATACGGCACTTTAACAGCGCACCTGAAGAAGAAGATGATGAAGTGGCACATCACTTAAACGAAGAGAAAATCTCTCTAATATTTTGTATATCCCTCCTCATTTTTCATCTCAGTTGTAAGTTTGTCAAGAGTTGTGCAAAAGGTGCTGATACGAAATTTATTTCTGGCATTCAGATACACTTCTCGTGTAGTATCTCCATCATTATTCTTCCTCATGTGCCTTGGCTGTTTTCAGACGTAGGCGATCTACATGACTTTGTGTTTTTCTAAAATTTTCTATAGTATTATTAGTTATATTGCGATTTTTCGAAAATAGACGACCGATTTCGCATAGCGACTAACATATTCATCAAAAAATATTAGTTATAATGTAACTGACTGTTTTATTTAATAAAATTACATGTTTTGAAATGCAAATATTGTGTAAAACACGAAACTATAAGAAACAGTACAATAATATATTTTTTAACCTGTTAGACACCGTGTTTTTTTTATACTGGCAACACCGAATGTCAATACTTTGGCGCTTTTTTTCTTCGAACTGTGCGGTTCGATCTCAAATTTTAAAACAGAACTTGAAGAATACAAGATTTCGCTACATTTTCGAAAAGAAATAAAAATGAAATTTCATAATGGTAATTCTTAAAATGGCAAAAAAGTTCGCGCTGCCGCACGTGGGACATACTTTATTTTGTGCCTCAGGGCGTCAACGGAATATAATTTTTCATGTATTAATGTAAACTATTCAACAAGCAACAGGAACACTCTTATGCTCGTTCTAATTGTCACAATTTTTGTAGTGAGATATTACATTTGTCCTTTGTCGTATCTTTGCTTTTGTAATCATTTATTCAGTTGCCGTGGTTCACGAGTCAAAGGACGAAAAAGTTTTCAAGTAAAAGCGTTCGAAATCAATTGGCCTCGACTGTGTCTTCAGTGTTCCAAACAAAAATATCATATTGTCTTTTATTTTCATCGACGTTCGAATGGTCCAAAATAAATTTGTCACAAATAGAATCCGTAGAGAAGTTCACGACTGTCAACGGATGATGAAATAAGCCTGGTGCATCGGCCATCAGGCAAGACAGAGTGTAGTGCCCTATGCGCGCCAGATAGGTGTTCTGTTGATGAATCGGTTGGTCACTAATTCAGGGATCGAATCTATTCATGGAAGCAGACGATTCTAGGATAAACTAATTATTTCCGTCCCGTTGTTAGAGCGGGACTCTTGCACCACAGTTGGCATGGAGGAGACTGCGCTTTGGCGATGCTACCTTGCGACACCCAGGGACGGCACGTGTCACTCGGTGACGTTTGATAATCAATCCGTGCGAAAATCGCGACCACCAAGTAGATCAAGGATCCACAATGTACTACAATCACTCTAGAAACGACATTCTCGATCGGGCAAAGCCCTTAATATTTAATAAATATTTTTTAGCGGATTATAAATACAGAATCCGCACGTTGTTTAGATTTTACAGCACGTAGTATATTTTTTCATTCGTATACATGACGAAACCATAATTTAAAACAACATCAACATATAATTAGAGTATAATTTTATCGCATATACAAATAATTGAGTTGAAATTATCTTATATATTATATATTGAAACATGAATTAAAATTGCATTAACGTAATTCAAATAAACATGGTCGAAAATAATTGTGTTAATGTCGAAGGCGTTGACGTTTGTCGTTTGAATAATACGCGGCTCGGCCCAAATAGGCTATTCAACGGGCATGAAAAATATTTTTTCTCCGCAGCCAAAATGATTTAATTTGAATAGTTTGATCGTTAAATCGTTTATTGCTTCGTAGTAAAATCAATTAAATCGAGATAGTGATAAAAAAAATATTCGAGAACAATTTCCCCCTCAGATTTGAACCGCGGCTGCAATATGACGCGGTGCAGATCCACGTAACACGTCAGACGTAACGCCGGCGATATATATGTCATCGCATCCTCTGAACTCCTCAAATATAAATACGACGTCAAAAGTATGCGATTTTTGAAAATATTGCGACCTCACAAAACGTCAACACCCAACATCAAGTAAAAATTGTGCAATGCGTACACGAGTCTCGCGCGCCGCACATTGACGACCAATGACCCATATAAATATAAACGACATGCGAGTTACTGCGACCAGGAGACAGATTTAAACTTCGAGTCTTGGCGAGTGATGTTACAAGTCGGGCACTCCACTACAAAGACAACATTTATTACGGGCACATTTTTTTAAAGTCGCAGGCTAATTCAGTACTGGGTGCCGTGCCTTTGGGGGCATGGCTTCTAAATATACGACCGATGATTGGCGATCGATCGATCCGATCTAAAATAGAAATTTCACCCGAATCCGATAGATCGGAATAAAATAATCGATGCACAAAATTAAATATTAATTTTATTATCCATTATCTAAATTAGTTAAGGTGTCCATTATTTTGATTTGCATATTACACAATCCAAACATTAAATAATAATCGTCAATTATATTTTTCATTGTCTTAAATTCACGCCCATATAAAGGTGGCGTCGAATGTTTTTGTTTCGGTTGCAAATGAATCATTAATTTTGCTGCATTAAATTTTTGTTTTAAAAAAATCTGTTATAATGGCAGCGTATATGTTTGCGATTATGACACGCTAGTTTAGAATTAACTAGGGCATCATTGCACGGACAGTATTGACTGACCCACCTGCTTATGTGTCCGAGTATCTGCCATACTTATTTTCTCAAATTATTGTATGAATTGGAGTGCGCAATGGCCAAATACGTAATTATCGATGCGCGATCATTTTTCGCGATGATGGTCATATTTTTTGGCGTTACGGTGACTTATTCACGCTTCGTTAAAAATAAAACAAAGATGGCGGACAGCTGTCAACTTTGACATGTCGCACCGTTTGCTCGTTAATTTGTGCATATATATATATATTCCTAGAAGGAGTAAAATGTGTGCACGTCGTCGGATCGATTCTCTTCCCCTTTTCACGTGTACGTATCGCAAAGTGGTCGTACACACGGAGGCACGATGTTGCATTGTCCGAATCGATACGGGGGGGGCTCCAGTGATTCATACAACGCCGATTAATGAGTAAGGCAGGGGTCGCGACTAGGGCCGTCGAACTGTGGCGGGCACGCTAGCGGGGGATGCGCCCCTGCCGCGCCTCGTCCCTCCCCTCCCCGCGCCTCTATACTGCATGAGGCGACGGCGTGACGATCATTAGGGGAAGCTTGTTGCAACACCGGCAACGATGCCAACGCACGAAAGTGAAAACATAGCAATTCGAAAACTTTACCGATCGGCGAATTCGTGCTTTGGGCCAAATCTCATTGACAGCTGAACGGCGCCAATTTTAAAATTCGAAAGTGACATTTCGTAATCCGATACTAATAATAGTTTATTAACATGCAGAATTAACAAGAATAAATATCGAATACGCACACTAAAATCGGATAAACGTATTTATTAATTGATGGACGACGAAAGAGTTGTTATGGCTTAATTATATACCTTGAGATTAAATTTCCGTGTTCCAACTAAAGCACACAAAATAACGACTGTTTTTAAATTCATTTGTTTTATATACAGATGAATATAAACATTAATTAATATGAATGGAATTAAAAATACTGAAATATCATAATATATTATTTTCATTGCGTCATGCATTCTCTTGATTAAAATTAATTCGAGACATCATTTTTTTTGTTTAAAAAATCCTCATTAACCACTTTAACGTTAGCGTAATGCGATTTAGAACAAATTAGAATTACCAGCGAGTCGTTGGCGTTTAAATGGTTGAAAAATAAGGAGACCTGGCAGTATTAATCCTTTAATAGCTATGAAAAATTTACATAATTATATTCCGTATGCGAATAAATTTGCAAATTTAAAAATATTAGATGCAGAAACTTATGGGTTATATAGAAGATGTTCCCATAAGTTTAATGAACACATTCCAATCCGAATAAAATTTACACAAAGCTTCCAGCATGCGTCGCTAGTGTATGCGGTGAATAAGCAGTTGTCACGCCGGCGTGACAAGAACGATTAGAGAGTTAGGTTAACGGTTAAAAAAAAATTCTCTACTGTAATTTTCAATTTAATCCAATAATACACACTTGTGGCAAAGAAATTAACCGTATCTAACAAAAAATGTATTTCCACTGCCTTTTACACATATTTTAAATATTACATATCCAAAATTATGATTGTTTTTATATTTATTCTTTTTTCCTTGGTTTATTGAAGCCTGGGGTCATAATTTTTGGCTTGAGTGTCGGCCTTTGGATATGTAGGAAATTTTTATTTTAAATTTTCTTAGATAGCCGTAAAAAATCTTATGCTGAATTGGACGTTCGCTTGTAGAAGATTAATTTAATTTTCATATAAAAAAAAATACCTTGAAAGATACCGTTTTTAATCATCATCATCAATAAAGATGTAAGCACAATTTTTGACGTCAGTGCTATTTTTTTAGGGAATTGCTTGCAGGAAATTCTAGCTTCTTAGTTAAAACGTTATGTTGCAATATTAATCACTTCACTCACTGACTTCTTACCGTTTTATGCTTCCAACTACTTGACTAGCTATCGTTTTTTTGATATTTTTTTGGAAAAAAAAACCTCCGCTATGTAGCGTACATTATTAAACGAGTAATCCTCCTCTTACATAACAACACGGTTACGCTCAAAGACGCAATATTCTAGAATCATTTTTCTTAAAATCAAAGGGAGCTTTAAACTGAGTTGTATCATATGATGTTCTTGACAAGGCGTTTTTGCAAAAAATGCATACCAGAACTTTTAAAATATGAGATAAATAACAAAATATGAAGTTTTTTATAACTACAAAAATAATTTGAAAGCATAAAAGGATTATTTTACATAAAAAAACATATCAAAGACTAAAAAAGCGCTAGTAAGTTTAGATAAGTCGCTCCGTTTCATGTGAAATGACACATTTTAGTATATTACCGTTTCATAAAATTTGTATAAAAAAAAATATAAATTGTATGCGTAGTATAATTACACGCCGCGTCAGCCACCGGTGACCGACACTATTTTTCTAAGTTTTTAAAGTAAAATAAACCATAATTTATCACCCCTATATATTAACACATTGCCTACGGGGCGAATCGCAGTCAAAGTTGCGCTGGGGCGGGGCGCATTCGCCGAAATTTGGTGAAACTTCGTCTTTTACAAAAAATCATAACTCTTTTATTAATCAAGATATTGAGCCGAAAATTAAATTACTTGAACTTCAACATTTGCTGGATAGTTAATTTAAAAAAAAATTAAAACCGAAAGCAGGAGTCACTAAATATTTTGTCGGCTAGCATGTTTTATGCGCGCCCCGGACATACACAAACACGCTTTTGACGTGGAATCCACGTCCCCCGTACGCAATGTGTTAATATGATACATAATGTACAATTTAATTTATATAATGGCCCATAGGGCCTTTTTTTAAAAAAAAATCCCGGCACAATACGTAAGTGCGCAGAAGCTGTAAATGATGAAAATGAGTCAGAGAGTGAATATGATATCATTCGACCGAAAAAAAAACGTTTACGTTTAATTGCATCAAGAAGTAATAAGAAAGAAAGTCTTCTCCTTTTTCTATTGCCTCTTGGTCTCATATAACATGGCATTTTCTATTGATCTATCTACCTTGTGATTACCTGTTTATAAAATTAGATAAAATTGCTAATTTTTTCCCTGATTTTAAACTACTGATAATATTTTAAAACTATTAATGAATAATATATGCTTTAGCATTGTTGTGCTAAAAGCATATTTACATTCAATTACCAGCGGATACCTTGTTATTCACGATGACTTACACCGAGTCCCTGACCTGCTATGGATCCTACGTGCTGCTCAAACCGAATTATCATAATTTAATAATTGTCGCGATTCCACAAGATGCACTCGCTCGAAGATGCCGACGTCGTTTACAGGTGCCGGTGGACAGGTGCTTCTGCAGACTTGGCACGGTCCTCTCGGCGGTCATGCCAGCACGTTCCATTCGCCGAGGCAACAATCGACGTCTCGGAAATGATAAAACAATCATCGGGATTTGTAAAATGGACGCTTTGCACTTAACGATCGTCAGAAATCGCTAAATTGTCGCTAAAAATACGACGTTCGGCGATCGGGGCGACAACAGGATCGTCCTACTCGAGCATGACTCATTCCATCGTTATAGTTTTCTTATTCCATTATACGGCGATCAGTATATTTAGATGCAAGTCCATTGTTTGCGTCTGCCACTAAACTACCGATAAAAAAAACGTGGAATCGCGATGAAACATTCTTTCAATTTTCAATTAAAAGCATGTCCGGTTGTTTTTTTTTTTAAAATAAATCGTTAAAATATAAAATAATAGTAAATTGAGTCAACGCTCGTTATAAAGCTATTATATTGAAGCTGCTGAACTTGATAGATGTGTATATTAGTGATCATTAACCTAATATTTCTTAAAGCAACAACTACATTTTGAAACGCAGCGTTTCTTAAAACTATTTTTAAAATATATAACGGAATTGCTGAGAAAATCTTTCGTTTTTCATTAATCCAGACAATACTATCGTTCCTTTAATAGAACAGTCACTATCATGTTACGGACATGTTGTTATTGCTATATGAAAAGTCAATAGTTTATGAAATGCCAGTGGCAGTGGTGGCAAACCTATGATCTGCGGGGTCCGATACTGACACAAAGGTTTTTAACCTAGCCGTGCCGATGGCATGGGATATGGCATATTTGGGACCCCAAGTTTTTGATATTTCTCGAATAACTCTTCTAATATAAAGTCTACATTTCACAAACTTTTTGTATTTGTCTAAAAAGGTCTAAAGAATAAATATTATAAATAATCAATGACTTTTTTTGTCCACGATTGCGAAAAAAATAAAACAACGATATTCGCTGCAGTTGTCACGCCAGCGATGTTTGACTGGATGCGAGCGAGATAAAACATTACGCAAGTGCAAGTGAAACCGTACATGAATAACTAGCTCTGTTATAATAATCCACTCTAAATAAATCAAGATATTGATGAAGATTTCATCAATATCTTGACTTGAAATGCTTGCGGTATATTTTCATACCAAATTGACCCCATCGGCCGACGCTGTTGGTTTCGAGCCGCCGTGGCGGATGGATTAAATGACGCACGCAATGATTTTTATAAACTTAAGTTCTTAATCGGTTTCTCAATAGTTATGACGAATTTTCAAATATAAATTGATTAAATGATTTAATGTTCTTATGTGAAAACTTCAGGAAAATGGATAAATTGTATTAACATATTTTTCTACATTTTTTTTCACAAAATTCGTGATAATTTCAACTAAACATGTTGATATATTTTACACAAAAAGAAATATTTTCGTTGCCTTGTGTTGGTTTTTAGGCGAGTTTTTCAAAGTTGGAACACTGGACATATAAAAAAGGTTTATTTCATTGCGAATTTAGCGAAAAACGCAAATCTACAACAATGATGAATTACAAGTAATATGATCATATGATATGAAGTTGACCAAACTTGTTGAATGTAAAGTAAATGTTCCTCATACTTGCCAGCTATCGACTGATGCAATCTAAATATATATTTGTCAATGGAAATTGGACTAGTGATAAAAAATATAATGTTCCAATATTGGAACACTGGAAAAAAATGGTTTACTTCCTATCTTCAGTAAAGGTTTTGTAATTAAAATGGCATACCCTTCCTTCCATTCCAAGTGACACCTATAATTTTTTTTGTTTCCGCCCCCTTCGAACTTATTTCGTTTCGGCCACGCCTTCGCATTTACTATTAGCGCATAGACAACGGTAATGTTTAATTGCCGTCCTCTTTCTCACATACATATTCCGTCTCGGTCATTATCGATGTTCGGTCAGGCGACCTCCTTACCCTGATGATCTCCCTAATATTTTTATTAAAATAAGCAAAGAAATCTCTTTTGCCGTTTCGACGTTGTGGGCGCATTCAATAATGTATTTCGTCTAAATAATGACTTCCATTAAAACTTCGTAAAAAAATAACAAGATTTTGATTATTTTTTTCACTGCTGCCGTACTCTTCTAATATATGTCCTTCGAACTTATTTCGTTTCGGTCACACCTTTACATTTACTATTCAAGCATAGACAACGGTTTTGTATAATTGCCGTCCTCTTCTAATATATGATGTCTCTTTTACACCATCCCATTGATAATTTAGGCGTTAGTAGCCATTTTTTCTTGTTTCCGCCCCCTTCGAACTTATTTCGTTTCGGCCACGCCTTCGCATTTACTATTTAACCATAGACAACGGTATTGTTTAAGTGCCGTCCTCTTCTCACATATATTCCGTCTCGGTCACATCGATGTTTCGGCTTCAGCACCTCCTTAGCCCTGATGATTCCTACTATTTTATTAAAATAAGCAAAGAAATCTTGCCGTTTCGACGTTGTGGGCGCATTCAACAATATATTTTGTCTAAATAATGACTTCCATTAAAACTTCGTAAAAATAACAAGATTTTGATTAATTTTTCACTGCTGCCGCTCTTCTTAATATATGTCCCTTCGAACTTATTTCTTCGTCACACCTTTACATTTACTATTCAAGCATAGACAACGGTTTTGTTTAATTGCCGTCCTCTTCTAATAAATGATGTCTCTTTTACACCATACCATTGATAATTTAGGCGTTAGTAACCATTTTTTTCTTTTCCGTCCCCTTCGAACTTATTTCGTTTCGGCCACGCCTTCGCATTTACTATTTACATATTAAGGCAGACAACAACGGTAATAAAGTTTAATTGCCGTCCTCTTCTCACATATATTCCGTCTCGGTCACACGATGTTTCGGTCAGGCGACCTCCTTAGCCCTGATGATCTCCTAATATTTTTTATTAAAATAAGCAAAGAAATCTGCCGTTTTCGACGTTGTGGGCGCATTCAATAATATATTTTGCCCAAATAATGACTTCCATTAAACTTCGTAAAAAATAACAAGATTTTGATTAATTTTTTCACTGCTGCCGTACTCTTCTAATATATGTCCCTTCGAACATATTTCGTTTCTGTCACACCTTCAAATTTACTATTTAACCATAGACAACGGTTTTGTTTAATTGCCGTCCTCTTCTCACATATATTCCGTCTCGGTCACACGATAATGCGGTCAGGCGACCTCCTTAGCCCTGATGATCTCCTAATATTTTTTATTAAAATAAGCAAAGAAATCTGCCGTTTTCGACGTTGTGGGCGCATTCAATAATATATTTCGTCTAAATAATGACTTCCATTAAAACTTCGTAAAAAATAACAAGATTTTGATTAATTTTTTTCACTGCTGCTAAGCTGCGGTATTCTTTCTAATATATGTCCCTTCGAACATATTTCGTTTCTGTCACACCTTCAAATTTACTATTTAACCATAGACAACGGTTTTGTTTAATTGCCGTCCTCTTCTCACATATATTCCGTCTCGGTCACACGATGATGCGGTCAGGCGACCTCCTCAGCCCTGATGATCTCCTAATATTTTTTATTAAAATAAGCAAAGAAATCTGCCGTTTTCGACGTTGTGGGCGCATTCAATGTAATATATTATTTCTGTCTAAATAATGATCATTGAAACTTCGAAAAAAAAATAACAAGATTTTGATTAATTTTTCACTGCTGCCGTGCTCTTCTAATATATGTCCCTTCGAACTTATTTCGTTTCGGTCACACCTTTACATTTACTATTCAAGCATAGACAACGGTTTTGTTTAATTGCCGTCTTTCTCTAATATATGATGTCTCTTTTACACCATCCCATTGATAATTTAGGCGTTAGTAGCCATTTTTTTTGTTTCCGCCCCTTCGAACTTATTTCGTTTCGGCCACGCCTTCGCATTTACTATTTAGGCATAGACAACGGTTTTGTTTATTTGCCGTCCTCTTCTCACATATATTCCGTCTCGGTCACACGATGTTTCGGTCGAGCGACCTCCTTAGCCCTGATGATCTCCCTAATATTTTTATTAAAATAAGCAAAGAAATCTGCCGTTTTCGACGTTGTGGGCGCATTCAATAATATATTTCGTCTAAATAATGACTTCCATTAAAACTTCGTAAAAAATAACAAGATTTTGATTAATTTTTTCACTGCTGCCGTACTCTTCTAATATATGTCCCTTCGAACTTATTTCGTTTCGGTCACACCTTTACATTTACTATTCAAGCATAGACATCGGTTTTGTATAATTGCCGTCCTCTTCTAATATATGATGTCTCTTTTACACCATCCCATTGATAATTTAGGCGTTAGTAGCCATTTTTTTTGTTTCCGCCCCCTTCGAACTTATTTCGTTTCGGCCACGCCTTCGCATTTACTATTAAGGCATAGACAACGGTAATGTTTAATTGCCGTCCTCTTCTCACATATATTCCGTCTCGGTCACACGATGTTTCGGTCAGGCGACCTCCTTAGCCCTGATGATCTCCTAATATTTTTTATTAAAATAAGCAAA
The DNA here is from genome assembly GCA_022495035.1 of Philopotamus ludificatus. Lineage (NCBI taxonomy): Eukaryota > Metazoa > Arthropoda > Insecta > Trichoptera > Philopotamidae > Philopotamus > Philopotamus ludificatus. The sequence continues at coordinate 155,235 of JAGXCT010036632.1, read as the reverse complement.
GAAATCTGCCGTTTTCGACGTTATGGGCGCATTCACAATATGTTTCGTCTAAATAATGACTTCCATTAAACTTCGTAAAAAATAACAAGATTTTGATTAATTTTTTCACTGCTGCCGTACTCTTCTAATATATGTCCCTTCGAACTTATTTCGTTTCGGTCACACCTTCAAATTTACTATTTAACCATAGACAACGGTTTTGTTTAATTGCCGTCCTCTTCTCACATATATTCCGTCTCGGTCACACGATGATGCGGTCAGGCGACCTCCTTAGCCCTGATGATCTCCTAATATTTTTTATTAAAATAAGCAAAGAAATCTGCCGTTTTCGACGTTGTGGGCGCATTCAATAATATATTTCGTCTAAATAATGACTTCCATTAAACTTCGTAAAAAATAACAAGATTTTGATTAATTTTTTCACTGCTGCCGTACTCTTCTAATATATGTCCCTTCGAACATATTTCGTTTCTGTCACACCTTCAAATTTACTATTTAACCATAGACAACGGTTTTGCTTTAATTGCCGTCCCTTTCTCACATATATTATTCCGTCTCGGTCGTCGATGATGCGCGGTCAGGTTGACCTCCCCAGCCCTGATGATCTCCCTAATATTTTTATTAAATAAGCAAAGAAATCTGCCGTTTCGACGCTGTGGGCGCATTCACAATATATTTCGTCTAAATAATGACTTTATTAAAACTTCGAAAAAAAAATAACAAGATTTTGATTAATTTTTCACTGCTGCCGTGCTCTTCTAATATATGTCCCTTCGAACTTATTTCGTTTCGGTCACACCTTTACATTTACTATTCAAGCATAGACAACGGTTTTGTTTAATTGCCGTCTTTCTCTAATATATGATGCCCTTTTACACCATCCCATTGATAATTTAGGCGTTAGTAGCCATTTTTTTTGTTTCCGCCCCCTTCGAACTTATTTAGTTTCGGTCACGCCTTCACATTTACTATTTGAGCATAGACAACGGTTTTGTTTAATTGCCGTCCTCTTCTCACATATATTCCGTCTCGGTCACACGATGATGCGGTCAGGCGACCTCCTTAGCCCTGATGATCTCCTAATATTTTTTATTAAAATAAGCAAAGAAATCTGCCGTTTTCGACGTTGTGGGCGCATTCAAATATATATTTCGTCTAAATAATGACTTCCATTAAAACTTCGTAAAAAATAACAGGATTTTGATTAATTTTTTCACTGCTGCCGTACTCTTCTAATATATGTCCCTTCGAACTTATTTCGTTTCGGTCACACCTTTACATTTACTATTCAAGCATAGACAACGGTTTTGTATAATTGCCGTCCTCTTCTAATATATGATGTCTCTTTTACACCATCCCATTGATAATTTAGGCGTTAGTAGCCATTTTTTTTGTTTCCGCCCCCTTAGAACTTATTTTGTTTCGGCCACGCCTTCGCATTTCTACTATATTTAGGCATTGTGACAACGTTTGCTTAATTGCCGTCCTTCTTTCTCACATATATGTTCCGTCTCGGTCATCGATGTTTTCGGTCAGGCGACCTCCTTAGCCCTGATGATCTCCCTAATATTTTATTAAAATAAGCAAAGAAATCTGCCGTTTTCGACGTTGTGGGCGCATCTAATAATATATTTCGCTCCAAATAATGACTTCCATTAAAACTTCGGAAAAATAACAAGATTTTGATTAATTTTTTTCACCGCTGCCGTGCTCTTCTAATATATGTCCCTTCGAACCTTATTTCGTTTCTGGTCACACACCTTTACATTTACTATTCAAGCATAGACAACGGTTTTCAATGCCGTCTTCTCTAATATATGATGCTCCTCTTTACACCAACCCATTGATAATTTTAGGCGTTATAGCCATTTTTTTTGTTTCCGCCCCTTCGAACTTTATTTCGTTTCGGCTACGCCTTCGCATTTACTATTAAGGCATAGACAACGGTAATGCTTAACGTCGTCCTCTTTTCTCACATATATTCCCGTCTCGTCATTATCGATGTTTCGGTCAGGCGACCTCCTTAGCCCTGATGATCTCCTAATATTTTTTATTAAAATAAGCAAAGAAATCTGCCGTTTTCGACGTTGTGGGCGCATTCAATAATATATTTCGTCTAAATAATGACTTCCATTAAAACTTCGTAAAAAATAACAAGATTTTGATTAATTTTTTCACTGCTGCCGTACTCTTTCTAATATATACCTTCTCGAACATATTTCTCGCTTCTGTCACACCTTCAAATTTACTATTTAACCATATAGACAACGGTTTTGTTTGTGAATTGCCGTCCTCTTTCTCACATATATTCCGTCTCGGTCACCATCGATGATGCGGTCAGGGCGACTCCTGTACCCTGATGATCTCCCTAATATTTTTTATTAAAATAAGCAAAGAAATCTGCCGTTTTCGACGTTGTGGGCTCATTCAATAATATATTTCGTCTAAATAATGACTTCCATTAAACTTCGTAAAAAATAACAAGATTTTGATTAATTTTTTCACTGCTGCCGTACTCTTCTAATATATGTCCCTTCGAACTTATTTCGTTTCGGTCACACCTTTACATTTACTATTCAAGCATAGACAACGGTTGTGTTTAATTGCCGTCCTCTTCTAATATATGTTGTCTCTTTTACACCATACCATTGATAATTTAGGCGTTAGTAGCCATTTTTTTTGTTTCCGCCCCCTTCGAACTTATTTCGTTTCGGCCACGCCTTCGCATTTACTATTAAGGCATAGACAACGGTAATGTTTAATTGCCGTCCTTTCTTCTCACATATATTCCGTCTCGGTCATTATCGATAATGCGGTCAGGCGACCTCCTTAGCCCTGATGTGATCTCTAAATATTTTATTGGGTAAATAAGCAAAGAAACGCCGTTTTCGACGTTGTGGGCGTATTCCAATAATATATTATTTCGTCTAAATAATGACTTCCATTAAAACTTCGTAAAAATAACAAGATTTTGATTAATTTTTCACTGCTGCCGTACTTTCTAATATATGTCCCTTCGAACTTATTTCTCTTGCTTCTGGTCACACCTTTACATTTACTATTCAAGCATAGACAACGGTTGTGTTTAATTGCCGTCCCTCTTTCTAATATATGTTGTCTCTCTTTTACACCATCCCATTGATAATTTAGGCGTTAGTAGCCATTTTGTTTCCGCCCTTCGAACTTATTTTCGTTTCGGCCACGCCTTCGCATTTACTATTAAGGCATAGACAACGGTAATGTTTAATTGCCGTCCTTTCACATATATTCCGTCTCATGGTCACACGATGACGTGGTCAGGCGACCTCCTCAGCCCTGATGATCTCCCTAATATTTTTTATTAAAATAAGCAAAGAAATCTGCTGTTTTCGACGTTGTGGGCGCATTTCTCCAATAATATATTTCGGTCTAAATGTTGACTCCATTAAAACTTCGTAAAAAATAACAAGATTTTGATTAATTTTTTCACTGCTGCCGTACTCTTCTAATATATGATGTCTCTTTTACACCATACGCGCCGCGGTGTCGTCATAAGGGAGCCGCGAAATATTAAAATTAACAATTTGGCAAATTTGTTGGAATTCCCAATTCTCGAATTTTTTGCGCTCGCTTTTTTCAAGTAGGTCAACAATTTTGAAAAAAATCTGATGTATTAAGGGAGCCGCAGCCAAATCTGATGTTTTAAGGGATCCGTAACCCAACAACAAAAATTAAACAATTTGATTTATACAGTCATTATTTTTGATCAAAACCCATCACTAGACATCAGATTTTTATAATTTTTAAAATGAGTCTTTCCTGTGTACTTATTTGCTTATTAAATTGTTAAATAAGATTAGAAAGATTTCATTACAAGTAAAAAATAAATTGCATAGCAATAAAAAAATGCAATGACTGTTTTGTATATACCAATCGTAAACCGGGAAAAAATAAGTTAATATTTGCAGAGATTTATGAGACAATGAGCCCGAAGGTAAGTGTGTTTACTTAAAAAATTACCATGTGAATTATCAACGAATTATTGCATTCTTTAGCCCCACAAATAATTTGATATTCGGATATTTTAACGGAAATTACTGAGATAATGTTCAGCATTGGAATATCATTGTTTTATTATTCCAGAAAAGGGAACTCTTTTTTACACGGTGATAGAATAAATATTATTTATAGTTTTTTAGTAATAATATTATGTAATTTTATTATTCATGATTATATCGATGATTCTGAATTTGAATTTTCAGCAACATTGGCGTAGCCCTCCTGCGCATTCGGAGCGCCAATCTCCAATTGCCGGGTGTCATGTAATAGTGTCAGCGGAAGCTGCAACCGTTGACCTGCAGCTGCATCAAGATGGCCAGCTCCATCCTGCTTAGGATATTAATACACCGACTGCGACGAATATCGGAGACATCGGAGCGGAAGCGGCGGAGGCAAAGATTGTCCTGTGCCGGTCCAATTAATGCACCGGTCGATGCACTTGGTAACGGCGCGCTCCGTTTGGATCACTCGCAGTGTTGCCACTCGCAATAATTCCCGATGACGCACTCGCGAGCGTGCAGTGTTTCACCCCGTTTGATATTCTCGACACGCACGTTCGGCCGGTGTTATTGCATCCATTTGCATCGTGTTATAGGGATACATTTATAACGTTTCAAACGCAGAATAATCGAGCGTTAAATCACGTTTAATCGCCATAAACGCCAGTCAATAACAAAGCAGTGTTAAATTTGATATTTACGACGAAACCGCAAATATCTTCGGATGAAAAAAATATCACGTTTTGTTATTACATTCTATGAATTATGACAAGACTATATATGTTTTAATAGCGACGTGTATTTTAATTTTTAATTCAATATGACATTATATATTTATTTTGGGCGTAATGTCCGGCGGTTGTATTCAAAATGGCGCCGACTTTGAATTCAATATGGGGCGACTTTGCGCCACGCGACATAAAAAGATTTATCACTGAAATTTGATACGGCTGTCCGTGATTCGTTTCATCGGTCAATGGGCAAACGTAAAAATTGAGATTAGTCTTAGACGTCACTTTTAATGAAAATCTGTGCGTCATTCGTTCGTAATAGTATACACCCTATCCTCTTTTAGGCGATAATTGAGATTAAACATGTAAATTTGTTCTTAATAATTAGAAAATGCATTAACAAATATAAAAACTCGAAAAATTGTAATATAAAATCTTATATTAAGATTATTTATGCGTATAAATATAACAACTATACAAAACTCTTTTTTTACACGGTGGACATGTTCCACAAAAAACCGTGTAAAAAAAGTGATATCCATCGTATGCAATGCGATGCCGTTTATTCAAACATCGGAACGCAATAACGCGAGTAATTAAAAATATGTAATATAATTATTTCTGGGAATCAAAAAAGAATCACACCCTAAATAATATACCCATATGACTTAATTTTCGCGGTAGATGTTTCATAAAAAAGCTGCCTAAATAAAATCCGTGCAAAATATGGAGATGGACATGGAGCTCATACATAATATAGGGATACGTACCAAAAACCGCGTAAAAAACGTGATATTTAAGGAAAATATTATATTATAATAATAAAAATTAGTTTATTATAGTAATCAAAGTGTTTCAAGATATATTTAATAAATTTTATAAACTTTTGGTTATATTATCATTAATCTTTTATCCAGATAATCAAAGCTTCTTCCAAAAATATCTATTATTGATTTTTTTAAACGGCACCGCGCAAAAAAAACAGGGTGAAACGAGGAATGGGTGTATTATGTGATATTTACTGCCTGTCTATGTTAATTGCTTGCTTGACATTTTTTGTGTGTTTTAGATCCATATGGCGGCTTGAGATCAATCAAAAAAATAAAAGCAATGTTTTTATTATCATAAACAATTGATACAACATGAATAAAGTATGACTACAGTTTTAAAAATAATATAAAGCCAACCATTTTTATATGTACAATTCATATTTTTCGCAGGGTAGTCTTTGGAGTGTATCTGCCGTGCAAAAAGAGAATCGTGTGTAAAAAATACTAGCTAGATATTTATTTTTTTAGAATTTAAATGATATACTTTTCTAACGTATTTGATTTTGTAATATTATGCACAAATGCGACGTTACAAATATCTATAGCTTGTTGTAATATTGGGTTAATAATAAATTCAACTGTGAAGGCTGATTTCTTATTTCTGTAAACTTTCCCTTCCGTAATATTTAAGTTTTCAGGTGTAAAATGATTTTTCGCAAAATCCGGACAGGTACACCGATCCCTCGATTTACGCATTAAACGTTTCATAAACGAAAGAAAGACATAAAAAAGATATGGAGCTCATACAAAATCTAAGAGAGGTTCCCAAAGAGCCGCGTAAAAAAGGGACAATTTAAAATTGTATTTTTTTCCAAATTTTTCCAAATTTTTCCAAAATGTTCATTAATCCTTCAACGTATAGGACTATAGTCCAGGTTTATATCCTTTAATAATCTTGACTAGAGAAGTCAGAGGTGCAATGCTACACGATAATATCATCACCAGATCCACTACTACCCCGAAGCCACTAGTAGTTTTTTCAGATTTAGATATATAAGCATTTTCTTCCAGTTTTTTCTTAGCTCTTTATTTTATTGTATTAGTATCGATAGGAATTACTTTTTATGTATAATCTTTTATCCAGATGATCAGAGCATTTTCCATAGATTCAATTATTGGAAATAAATCTGTAAGAAATGCAATTTATTGCATCAGACCTTTATAAAATTAAATCGATGGGATTTTCCTTCAAATTATTTCATCGTATAGAAAAATTGAATCATGATTAATCAAAAAAAATTGTTGTTTCGTTGTGAAATAAACGATTAACCCTTTCTATTCTGTCTTCTTTTAGTCGGATCTATGAGTTACTGTTATTATATATTTTTTTTCAAATTTATTACAAGAGATATCCATTGGGAAAATGAATAAGAAGCATATATGGGGTTTAATCTGATATTCGAATATTTTTTTGTTAAAAAATCCTTTGGGCCAATACGCGTGGCCCACGAAGTGGAAAAGGTTAAACATACATTATATTTGAGCAAAAATTTAAATACATCTGACCACACATACACTCATCTTTTATTGCGAAACCAGACACCGAGCTCGTCATTTAACTCGTTTCGCTACAATACATCTTTTGTACGGTACACCCTTATGAAAAAAAATATGGCGCATGTTTATAAAAGCACACGTGCGCTAAACAAAAAAAAACACGAGCATGTGCGAGCCGTGTCATTAAATTTAAGACGCAATTAAAAAATATCTAAATAAAAGTATCAATTAATCTTAAAATTATTGCCATAATCGCGCATTGTTTCTCGCAAGGAAGTAATTTACAGCGAAGGCCGCCGAGTATTTTACGCCTGAAATTATTCGTGCCAATATTTGCCGGCTAATTTCCTGTCAAATACAAATATGCATCGCATTATCATACGTTATGCAAAGTGATCTGATTAACAATTAACAAAAAAAAATTACGATCGTATACGCTATGGAATTTTAATGTTTGTTAATAGATGCATCGGACGCCGGTTGATGAATTTTTATAATAAGTTATGAGCGGAATGATGAAAATAATTGCCTAGCTCATGGCTAACGAGCATCGAAGATAATTTTATGGAATGAAACGTAGTAGAAAATCGTACCTGTAAAATGGTCCTCCTTGTTTGTCGCCTCGCGGCGATCTCAATGAAAATCTCAGCTGCTTATGAAAATTGCCGAGCAGGCTGTTGCCTTTGGATAGTCTTCTCGTGCCCAGGCTCTGAGTCCTGGTCAGTCTTCCGACGCCGGGTGGCGGAGGCCTGTTCGGGCTCAGGCTGTTGGGATCCGTTGTCAAATTCAATCCGACGTCGCTCTGTTCTATCTCGCCGAAAGAAGCGCGGGTTCTGATGATCTTCGGTATGCTCTTGCTCGGAGGACTCTCTCCCAACAGCTTATCCCACGGCTGAGACAGCTGATCCGATCCGGACAGATCCTTGGAGATTTCCGGACTCGGAGACTCCTGCTCCAGCGACAGCTTCCTGCACTTTTCGATCATTGTTTATGATTTTGCGACCGTTCACAAATCATAGTGGTTCAACGACATCGTTGCACTCGCATATATCTATCACATCGTTAATAATACTGAAAATAAAATTAAAATAAATTCGATACATTGCATAATATGCATTGTTTGATATTAAACGCCAAACACTTGTTCAAATCGAGAGTATAGTGTTCCAGTGCCGAGAATTTTCAAACGTATGCAAAATTTAGAACAAACAATGATTTTTAAAAATATTCGATATATCTACGGTTCATTATCATCAGCTCTCGCGTCAAAAGATGTTATATCTACGATAATACGCATGAAACCGTTGCTATTCAAACAAAATGTTCAATTGTTTAAACAAAATATCATCGATACATTATTATTAATGCGATTTAATTACGTTGGAAAATGCGATCGAATACATCGAGGTTTTTATTGAAAAAAATCGGAGATAAACCGACACACAACCTATGCGTTCCGAGCTCGCGACCTGACTGTTGAGCAAGTCGTCGATTGGAGATCAGCGACCACATGTATACATACTCTTTTCACTCTCAACCGTCACTGCTTCGCCTACCACCGATCGCAATTAATTATCAAAAATACCCTACTAATTTTATAATACATTATGCTTTTTTTCCCATTAATTTTTCGCACATATTTGAACGTCCGTTCCTGCGTCACTGCGCTAAACCTCAGTGTTGCGCCATTGCGGTCCGATGGCGTGAACTATGTCAACATTGATGAGGGGTCAGAACCGGAATAATAATTGCAGCTGAAGAATATGCATAATCGGTGTCAACTACACATGCTGAAAAAAAAATCTGCATAATTTTGCATTATGCGGAGTATGGAAAAGTATTCACGATATCATTAATTATTAACCCAGCCGTGCCGATGGGGTCTATTTGGGACCCCAAGTTTTTGATTATCACCGAATAACTCTTTTAATATAAATCTTATATGTCATAAACATTTTGTATTTGTCTAAAAAAGTCGAAATAATCATGAATAACTATTTTTATTTATAGAATAATCTTTGGGGTCAATTTCCATACAAAATAGACCCCATCGGCTAGCGGCATTGGGTTCGAGCCGTCGTGACAAATCGGTTAATGCGACGTGCGCACAGAGCGACGGCCCGCCACGACTGAGACCCGCTCCCGGATCGGAGCATGTTATTTCTTCACTGGCACAGCACGATGTTTTTTCTCGCTCATATCTGGCACGATCAAAACATTATTGTTGTTTTTTTTACGCAATTGCGGACAATATAAGTGAATGATTATTTATATTTATTCTTCAGACTTTTTTAGACAAATACAACAACTTTGGGATGTGTAGGATTTATATTAAAAGAGTTATTCGAAAAAAATAAAAAAACTTGGGGTCCCAAATAAACCCCATCGGCACGGATAGGTTCATTTAAATCGTACATGTCACAAACTTTTTGTATTTGTCTAAAAAAGTCTAATAAATAGAACAATATGCGTGTTATTAGCACGGGAGCGATGTTTTTATCGCTCCGTACCGGATGCGAGCGAGAAAAAACATCGCGCATATGTAAGTGCGAGTAAAACCACATGCTTCGAGCCGGAATAACCTATTTTTTAGCATTTTAAATGTTAAATTCATCAAGGTCTATTTTCGTACATTTGTGATGGAAATGTAAACACAGTAACAGTATACCCCCCTATAACGTACACTCGTATAACGTCTCCCCCATAATGTTTGCGACAGTTTTTTCCTATAACGTCAATCCCCCCTATAACGTAATTTTTTTAAAACGCTAATTACAATTTACATCAAAATATTTTACAATTTCATAAAATTAACTAATAAAATGTCGCGTTGATCTTCCCTGCCCACAAGTTGCGGGAAGATTACGTCAGGCAAAATACGAAAGGATATCGCTCAACGCGAGAGTCAAGTCATTTGCTCTGATTAACACGTAAAAATGAAAAAAAAAAGAAAATTGAAAAACCTTAATTTCCTATAACGTCCCTCCCCTATAACGTGGAACCTATCTTGACGTTATATGGGGGTTTACTGTATTTTGACGCATCGACACATTTGTTAAAGGATAATAATTATAGACGGATTTATGAATATTTATTCATAAATCCGTCTAATGTATGAATAAATACATTAATAACGAAAGGCACGTGACGTGTGCAGCTCCTGGTACTCTCTGCTTGGCGATCTCTGGCAGTGACAGCACTCGTGGTGGTCTAGTGCCAAGAGCATCAGCAGAGGGGTACTCTTCCGATGATCCCTGACGAGAGGCCGGCTGGGGCCCGACAATAGCATGCAAGTATAAGGTCTGAAGTCGGAGATGCTGAGGCGGAGTCTGCAGCCAGTACGTCAGTAGGTGTTGTGGTTTGCTTGTCTGTTAGTAATGATGGATACGATACGATATCGATGTGGTTTCCCATGGAAAATATGAGAAGGCAGTCTCTGAAAGTGAGAAAGAAAGATCTCACTGAAAGTGCGGGCGGATGTCTGTCTGCCTGAAGAATGCTCCGTGCTGCAACTTCCGGAAGAATATAATTAAAATAATTGTTGCGTAATCTATAGAATAACCACCACACATTAATTTCATACAAAATAGACCCCATCGGGCAGAGCCGTTGGTTTCGAGCCGCCGTGACGGATCGGTTAATAATTAATACTTAATCAAACGATGGCGCCATCTCTTAACGCACGCGTTGATAAATTCAACGATGCAATTAATTCGCATTATCGTGTAAACTACAGCGGATATGCATAAAAACGCGTTAATTAATGCAAAAATAAAATGTAGGGGATATCCTATGACATTGGAATAAAACGCAGCGATGGTAAACGATATCCAGAGAATGAGCGAGGTCGTATTGATATGAAATTATACGGCAGATTAGAAATTGATTCATCAAGGTTCTGAAACTAATCGTTGTAAAATTATGAGTTTAAACATTTTTTTAATCGGATGTTAATTAACGCTATCTGAACAAATGTATACAGCATTAATTCGGTTGTCCGACTTGATTCGTTCAAGAAAATCGTTTGTATGCCGATCTGAATATATTATTATAACGAAAATAATATATATTCGATTAATACGACTTGAAAAAGAATTATACATAAATTATAGGCTCGTTTCAGAGATGCATGTAATATTCTTGCTCGCATAAGCTATAGTATCGAACCTCAAACGGAGGATTGTTCGTCCTATCCGTCAAATTCTCTATTGATTTTATAGAATATTTTAAATTAGATTATCGTCGTATAGGACATATAAATAAAATAAAATGTAAAAATTTGCGTTAAATCTGCAAAGGTAATTAAAGAACGCTCGTAAATACATTTATTCAACTCTTTCAACAGCTATGATATTTATTTTGTAAGATTAGTTCCACTAAAAACTGTGTAAAAAAATAATAGTTTTCATTGAAAAATAATATAAATTATAATACATATATAAAGAATTTCAATTAAGAAAAAAATAGTACTAACGACAAGTCTAATTATTACTGTTCTGTCTCGTTGAATTTATTATTATTAGAAACTGTTGCGTTTTTTGTTTCTCGAGTTGTTTACACATTTCTTGATAACTGGCAATACAAATCTGCAGATCCCGTAGTAATTTTAAAGATCGTTCTAGTTCGGGATCATAAGGGAGACAATTCTGTTCCATACTCTTAGCAAATTGCAAGACTTATTTATATGGGTAAAAATTAGTATTTGTTCTTTTGAGCGAACCGTATTTGTTATAAACTTAGTAAAACTAATCATCTTTATATCTCGGTATTGTAAAATAGTCGATAGATTCATCGATAAATTGGACAGTATTTGAATATTTCATACCATAAACAGTCCGAATATCGTTTTATTCTATTTTAAATTATCAAAATATGTTTATATTAATAACATTTTTATTGTTGTGTTGGTACACTTGTCTTTGATATAATTTGACATTAGTAACCATGTTTGTTATTATTGTTGGATGCCGAAACGGTTTCAAGTGTTTTGGCATACTCGACGATTTAATAATTTTTGGTCACAAAAAACGTTATGATGCTTCAATCTCAATATTCAACGGACTTGCCCTGATGCCCCACTTTTATTTTAATTTAAAAAGTATAAAGAACAGTGGCCGGAAGTATTTATATTGTAATCCCTAATAATTCATAATAAAATAAATATTTTTTCCACACTAGCAACTGTACGAGCTAAATATTCGAAAAATTCACTCCAATCTCTTGCATCGCTTTAGCTTAACACATTCGGAGACAGTCACAAATGCATTTAGCAGATTTTTGTTCACAGTTATCCACGTGCTAAGGGTATTCATGAACTTGTCTCAATCGAATATAAAATGTTTACGCAGAAACAAGACTGATAAGGAGTGCAATTCAATATGAAATAACATCTGTTAACCCTTGTTCTTGAAAGCATATGATACAGGTTTTACACTTCTAATTGGACATTTTAAATTAGTTGGATTATTTGTAATTAAATTGACATTTTGCAAATCAAAATGGACACTTTACAAATCAAATTGGACGCTAAAGATCAAATTAAACAATCGTACATACAATTTACACATTTGGTACATTTTTATTCACATATGTTTGTCTATATACAAAATATACATTAACAGTAGGATTATTATTGAAAAATTATTACAAAATAAAAAAAATAATTTTAGATAATGCAAGCATTCAAATCCATCAAACTGTCAAAATTTGGAAAACGTGATAAATGAGTCCGTTACAACCGTCACTTCTTTAAATTGTTATGTACAAATATTTCATGAACATGTATATGAAATTACCAGCAGCTGCTGCAAAAGAATATTTATAAAATAATTGTTGGGTACATGTATCTGTTATTCTATTTACAAATGTACATACATACATATGTATATGTAAGAATTTTTCATTAATAATCCTACTGTTAATGTATATTTTGTATACAGACAAACATATGTGTTAATTTGATCCTTAGCGTCCAATTTGATTTGTAAAGTGTCCATTTTGATTTGCAAAATGTCCAATTTGATTTGCAAAATGTCCAATTTGATTTGCAAAATGTCCAATTTGGTTTGGAAAATGTACAATTTGGTATGGAAAAAGTCCAATTTGGTTTGGAAAAATTTAAATTAGAAGTATAAAACCTGTAATACTGCTAAATATTTTTTTTTGCTTTAAACTTGACCCATTTTTTTTTAAAAGTAGTCGCATTCCGAGTCATTAAATGAGATTTGGATTCACCATATATTTATTTGATTATTGTGAATTTGGCAATATGGTTGTAAATGTCTAAGCTATATGGCCTTTTAATGCCGGGGACCCTGAGAGCCCTTAACCCTTTCAACTCTGTCCACTTTTAGTCGAATCTATGAGTTACTCTCATTATATATTTTTTACAAATTTATTAAAAGAGATATTCATTGGGTAAATGAATAAGAAGCATTTATAGGGTTTTATCTGATATCCGTTTAAGACATTCTTTTTTTCAAATTAAATAATAAAAAACTTGGTTCAAATCATTTGCTAAAAAATTTTTGGGCCAATACGTCTGGCCTGCGGAGTGGAAAAGATTGATTCCCAAGGACCCCAAGGGCCCCAGTCTTGCATCCTATTACCTTACATTAGCTACACCTCTGTATTGAGGATATAATGACATAATCGTTATATACCATATCGTAAATTACACAATTATATTGATAAATACAAAAATTCAGCATAATTTTTTTATTAAGATTCTATATTTGCATAGGAAATACTATGAACATTTACATGTAAGTAGATACAGTGAAACCCTGTTTTTATGTTTTTGAAGGGACTGATAAAAAAATATGTAATTAGAGGGAAAACGTAGATTCGGGGTTAATAAAATAAAACAGGATTGTAAAAATTGAACGGAAATAGCGGGAAAACGTGATTTCCAGGTACGTTATAACGGGGTTTCACGGTATGTGTGAATACAGTAGATATATATATAATTATAAGAGTTAAATTTCATAATAATTATTTCTTTATGATAATAGGTTCATTTTCTTGAACCGCGCAATTTCTAAGTCGCTGTAAAGATACCGCGCAAAAAGAGAATCAGGTGTATGTGCGTGTGGATAGGTAACGACGGGAATAAAAGAAAAAGACGGATTATGTTTTATTAAAAACACACTTTATTACTAAAGTTCAAGTTAACAAGCAACATAAAAAAATAATCAAATGAAAAATTTATTTCCTCCATACCGTGTTTTCATACGAAACGTAATGGAAAAAAAAATATTTAGTAGTAAGTAGAGATAATAAATAATTACGCCAATGTTCGCTAAATGATAAACTAAGGTTGTCCACAGGCTCACACATAGACGGAAATAATTAAATAATAGACTAGCGATATCAGGAAATCGTATTTCACAATATTACATTAAGATATTAATTCTGTAACGTTAATTATTGTATTTTAGGAATAACACCAAAAAAAAAATTCGCAATACCCTTTTTTACATGCACAATTGCGACGCTCAATCGGTTTTACGAAATAATTAAATATTGATAAAATGTTTGATAGACACTAATTAAAGTGTTTTTTTTTATTAAGAAAATATCATTTTATTCCTAGAAATTATCACGTAACGTTCCTATACAAATTTGTAAATTATAAAACCCTGTAGAGCTCTCTGCAAATAATTTTTTCTACCAAACTAAATTGAAAAGGAACTTTCAAATAGTGCCGAACGTAGAAACTGCCACATCAATCATCATCATTACATACATACGTGCCATATTAATGTTTTCGTACGATATCGTTATTTACACAGTATAAATTACACAGTTGACTCCTAAGTGAATTTTGGCACACTATAGTGACATTAACGCTGAACGTAACAAACGTTTAGTATTAAAATCAAATCGAATAAAATCAAAACGTATGTTTTGTATTAAAATCAAATCGAATATAGAGAGATTAATTATTTTTTGTTGCCTACACATTGATATAACTAAAAATACACAATATGCGATACCTAGTTTATAATAAAATATTACAAAATAAGAGAATTTACAAATTTTCATTAGTCCTCGTTAATAATGAACAACTCAAGGAACGATCAAAAACAATCTTTAACAATTAGTGACGTCGCTCGTCGGACGACGAGAGAGTGTGCAACAATATACATAGTATTGACGGTCCGAATAATCCATAGACGTATACATAATAAGATAACGTCCGTTTCAAATCAAAAACGTTATTAAATAATGTAAAATTGTATTGATATCCGTTGACCATAATTTATAAACATCCAATTGCGATATTCGTCAATAGTTAAATATATATATTCTAAAATCAGATTGTATACCTCTTCGATACCTTATGCTATTTATGTTTGGACTTCTTCTTCTTCTTCAGCGCCTTCTTCTTGTTTTTCTTTTTCTTCTTCTTCTTTTTGGGTTCGTCTGAACTGGAATTCTCGGAATCGCTGGGGCTCTCTTTCCATTGACGCGATTTCTTCTTTTTTGCTTTGCCCTTCTTCTTGCGGCGGCGTTTATGAGCAGAGCCGGACGAACTAGTGCTGCTGCTGCTGTCCGAACTGCTGCTGCTACTCTCCGAATGAGTACGCTTCCTGACATTCGCCAGCTCCAATTGAATTTCGGGAAGATCCGCTTTAACGTCGATTCTTTCGGGCGTTTTTGACTGTATTTTTTTACTATCGCTATCTTTAACCTCGGTCTCGGATTCGACGGTTTCGTCGTAATCGGGCTCGAAACTCGCCTCGTCCAACGAAGACTTTTTACGTTCCCTCTCCGTAACGTTTGCTTCTTTGACCGGAACGGATGCGTCATTATTTTGATTGATTTTCGGAGCGACGTCTTTCGGCTCTTCGCTATTCTCCACGTCGTCTTTTTTTATTTTCTTCTCGTCCTTCTCTTTCTTATGTTTCTTGTCCCTTTTCTTATTCAATTTCTTTTCGACGCTCTCGCTTCTGTTGCGGTGTTTCTCTTTTTTATCACTGCGTTCTTCCTTGCCGTGTTTATTCTTTTCGCGCGGACTTTGTTCACGTACTTTACGCTTATCGTGATCGTGACCTCTTCGTTCGTCTTTTCTGTTACTGTCTTCCACGTTTCTATGTTCGTCTTGAGCTTCCAGATCAAACCTTTTGTAATTATTTCTATCGCGCGAACTTTCTCCCGCATTTCTACGATGAGAATCTTTGTCGAGGCGACCCCTCTGCGGCGTTTTCGATCTCGATTTAATCCTCTCTACCGTGCTATGAACAACTCTGTCGTCCCACCCTCTCTTACCAGATTCGTCAATTTTTCCACCCAATCTTTCTTTAACGGATAATTTAGGCGGCGGAGTTTTTTCACTTCTCGCTTTCCTATTTTCGTTGTTAGATTCAATCGATTTCGGTTCGTTATTGGTAGGCGGCA
The DNA here is from genome assembly GCA_022495035.1 of Philopotamus ludificatus. Classification (NCBI taxonomy): domain Eukaryota; kingdom Metazoa; phylum Arthropoda; class Insecta; order Trichoptera; family Philopotamidae; genus Philopotamus; species Philopotamus ludificatus. The sequence goes on along the minus strand of JAGXCT010036632.1, from coordinate 138,738 downwards.
CTGTGGGATGACTATCGGTGATCTCTTTCTTTTGCTCCTTGATTGCATCCGCATTTTCGTTAGAATACAATTTCGCTCTATCCAAACTTATCTTCTTTATTTCGATAGGACGAATGGCATTGATTGCTTTGGCGAATATCGCATTTTCAGCTCTTTTCAAGACTTCCGATGTAACTTTTCCGGATTTAATTGTTGGCGATAGAGCGTCTTTTGAATCTTTCGTATCGTTCAACGCCGATTGCTCATCGTCCATTTCCCATTTTGATAATTCTGGCACCGGAGCTAATACTTCGCTCTTTGATTTTTCCTTGGAAGAGTCGATTTCGAGCTTCGTGTCTACCGTAATACTCTTCATATCGAGAATATCGAATGATTCCTTTTCGTCATTTCCGTCCAGATTCAAATTCATCGCCGAAGAATCCTTGGTGTAATTTTCTATTAAATTTCTATCTATGTCGTCTGACAAAATATCGTTGTATAATAAATCCTGCATCGCTTTATCGGATGTTGATTCCGATTTCGATTGTTCTTTGTCGGTTTTGACGAGGTCTTTGGGTTGCTTATCCTCGACGTTCTTATCGGATTTATCCACATCAATTTTATCCTTCTTTTCTTTCTTTTCCTTGCGTTTTTTCTTGTCTTCCTTTTCCTTTTTCTTTTTCTTCTTGTCTTTAATTTTTTTATCTCTCTCTCTACCCTTTTCGTCATCAAATTTCTTTTCTTTGTCGTGATCTTTCTTGATATCTTTTTTATAATCATTAGATTCTCTGGAGCGGCCACGATTATCGATGCCTCTTACTCTAGATCTATCCTCTTTGACGTCGCGTCTCGGAGAACCAGATTTACGTCTCTTCTCCACTCCGTAATAGCTTCCATGTTCTCTATCTCGTTCGGGTCTGTCTGTAACATCTCTATTTTTATCGTATTCTCTATAACGATCGTCACGATTTCTTTCATACGTTCTGTCGTATTCCCGGTCCCTTCTTTCGCCTTCGCGCGACCTATCCGGTTCCCGGTAATCCCTAGTTCTCTCGTTGTTATACTCCTGTCTTCCATGATATCGAGTCGGTTTCTCGTGCGCAATATACGCATTGTCTCTATTATGCGGCGGCCCCTCTCTTATCTGAGGTGGACCTTCTCGCATATGCGGAGGAATGTTATCTCGGTAATTTTGGCTCTCTCGATACGGAGGAATCGAGGGGACGTTGCGCATCACTTGATGGGGTTCTCGGAATACGTTCTGAGAACCATCTCTAAAATTAGCGGGTCCGTCTCTGAAACTAGGCGGACCTTCTCTAAACATAGCGGGCGGTCCATCCCTCACACTATCCCTAAAATTGGGATGCTCTCGAAATTCAGGCGGAATATTCTCTCGGTACTGCTGCGGAGGAGGGCCTTCTCTAAAATTACCCGAAGGCCCGTCCCTGAAATTGATCGGAGGGCCGTCTTTGAAATTTGGCACGGCTCCATCCCTAAACGGAGGCCTTTGATCTCTGTAGTTGGGAATGGAGCGTGTTCTATCTCTATTTCTATCCATGACGTTGGATGGGGGATGATCGTCGCGGCGGTCGAGAGGCGGATGCTCGAACCCTGGCGGCGGCGGCTGCGTTCCCGGCGGAGCGTCTTCAAACGGCGTCGGTCCGTAGCGCATGCGCGGACCCGACGGTTCCATTCCGGGCGGCACCATTTTTATTCCCATCATCGGCATAGAATGTCCCGGGGGAGGACCATTGTTACGTTGGTTATACCTAAAACACATAAAAAAAATCACATTAAAATTGTATAACATTATTGGAGATACGTGAAATCGGTCGGGTTAGAGGAAAGAGTAGCAAACGTTCATGCCTGTAAATTGCCACTTATGATGGAAACTAGAAAAATGAGTTACAATTTGAGAGAACGGTCAGCCCTCCTATAACGCTTCCTCTAAATCGCTGTTTTCTACAAAAAGCTATTAAATCAAATTACATATTTCGTAAATATATAAAACATTGCCGAGCGAGATAAAGGTTAATGCTCATTGATTGACGAGGCATTTTGTAGAAAACAGTGATTAAGAAGAAGCGTTATAGGAGGGCTGATTGAACTTTTAATTAAGTATAGAGATCATTTAAAAATTTTGCATTTGGAAAAATGTACGAATGGCAAAAACACAACTGAATTTTCTACGTTTTTTTAAGAATGATTAAGAGTTATGTTAAAATTGAAACGGGGGATGTTTTAATTGTGCCACTGCAACTGCGTTAGATCATCTCGATGATGCCTCTGAGTTCTCGGTAGATATAACGGCGTATAACCTAGTTATTTGAAAACAGATTAGTCAATATGTATAATATGCAAGAATGAGTTCACTCGAATTACTGTCATCCTTGCCGGATCTGAAAGAAAACCATGGAGTATTAAATTTAAACTAAGAGTAACACTGATTTTTTATCAGGCACAAAACTCGAGAAAATACTCGTCTATTTTAAAAACCGTAAAAAATAGATCGGAAACTAAAATTTCTTGCTAAAGACGAGAGAAATATTTTTTAAAAATCTATCCGTTCAATTCAAGTGAATCAATTAAGAGCGACGAAGAAAATATATGCTTTTTTCAAGCATAAATTATATTCGTTATAATTTTTCAAGGCTCTCGGAATATCGATTAATTGCCAGATGATTCCGAGTAATTTTCGCATAATAGATTATTAAAATTCGTGTCAAATTCACGGAAATATATATTATCATATCTCATCAACTGAACGGTGGGTGTTTTTTTAATGTTTCGCTCATTTTTTTTCATTTATAATTGATGAAATACAATAAGGTCTTTAATTTTTAATCTCGACACGCGTAAATATGGATTTATTTTAATTGAAATCGTAATAAAAAAAATGGAAAATAAGTATGCGGCGATTATGCTTCTCTCTTCTTGATTCTTCTATGTGTTAATCACTTGAAATATATCTTCTAATGAAAAATTCTTCAGGGCAAAATCTAGCACGACGGAGATTACAATCTTCTCAATTAGGTTGAATGGTGAAAAATAAAAGGAAACATGAATATTTAAGTTGATACAGGATTCTTCAAATAAAAGGAATTCAAACTATGAAATTTTGAAGCTTATTATAATAAAATCAACTTAAGAAATTATCAATAAAGAATTAAATCAATATTATAAATAAGCTTCAAAGTTCACAATCGTCCTTCGTCAAAATATTAAATAATAATAAATAAAACAATAAAAAGTAAGAGATTAAAGGTAATATAAGAAAGGACAGAGGGTCATAATAAATGCATTTTTTCAGTGTCGATAATTTATTTTACCCCTATTTTATAAGAACAAAAAAAATAGAAATATGTTTGTTCGTGTTTCTCTGTCAATTAAAATTAAAAAAAAATCAGCTATCCGTATTCGTATATCTTGGCGAGGATGTCGAACTCTTTCAATATTATACGATCCAGGAACAAATGTGATTTTGGGCATTTCCAGTCGAACATTGATTTAAAGAAAGGGGGCTTTCGTTATCTTCACGGAACGATCTTCGCTTTAAAAGCATCTCCATATTTTTTTCCACCGTTAAAATCACAAATTTTGTTTCACGTAAAATATTAAATAGATGTAAAGTATAAAGCATACAAATATATTAAACAGTGGTATACATAATAAAATTAATTTCAATTTAATATAATAATAATTCGCGTTATATATACGAGATATGATAATAATAAAAAAAATACAATAACATGGAATGGACAAATTTTAAAGTGATGTTGTCTTACTAACAATCTGGATGAGAGTGAGGATGACATTGTATTGAAGATGAAAATAACAGATGATACATCGAGAAGTATTTATCAATTTTTTTTAAATGCAATTCACAAATATTTTAACAAAATATAATGAATTTTACATATAATACGATATATAAAACGTTGATAGATATGGTCTGATTGCAGCTCATGACCTATACAAATGTTATCATTAAAATAAATATATTCACAATTAACCCTATCACTCCCGGAGGGCAGAATTATTGACTCAACGTAGCTAAGTCGCCAATCTGACAATTTTTCTGGACCTAAGTCGCTGATTCTGCACTTTTTAGTGCATGATTTGTAACACAGATGGTGCGTCGGACTCTCAATAACACAGAATCCGGATAAATTAATTTATCGAATGTAAAAAATGTTAAATAATAATAATTCGTTATCCCGTACGGTGGATTGAGATGCAAATATGCAAAAAAAAGGAATGCCCCTGGATAATAAATGAGGTTATTGCGAGTTATATGACAAAATAAAGTCATATTTCATCATTAAAATTACAAACATTGCTGTATTTCAAAAGAAAGAGGTACAGTTAACCCTTTAACCACTATAGTCACCCCGGTGTGACAACTAAACACTGCACAAGCTAGCGATATGTGCTTTATGTAAAATTTATTTGGATAGGAATGTGTTCATTCAATTCACGGGAACATATAGAATCCATAAGTTTCGTAAGTAAAGCCGAGTTATGGCTACATTTTTGCATTTACAAATTTATTCGAGTACGGGATGTAATTGTGTCTAGTGGTTAAGAGGTTAAAGTCTTACACGAACCAATATGGTCATCATGTGTCTTGCGATATACATTTTGAGTCAATATTTCGACAATCCCAGAAACAATCGGCCAAAGATTAACAAGTAATCAAACGAGTATTATAAATTATGATATAAACTTTATATTTCATTAATATAATGTATAAAACAAAATATTTACATAAATACAGAGTACTACCTCACTCTCCATAGATCATCAAAATCGACAATGAGATCATAAAAAAGTCGTACTTAACGATAAATAATCTGTAAAACCTTTCTAGAATACAATTAGCTTTGCTTAACAGGTTCAGTGCCACGAGTACACTGGTGTACGCTATGCGAGGTGGTCACCATTCCCAAACGTACACATGTGTACAAGTATTTTTATTTATTTGTTCCTTTAAAAATTCGTTGGATATTCTATAT
>JAGXCT010036632.1:114497-133692 GCA_022495035.1 Philopotamus ludificatus | reverse complement strand
ATACATACTAAAAAAGGGATTACAACTTGTTAAAAAATCCATGGCACTGAACCGATTACCGATCCCGAATAAATAGAAAAGAGTCCGACGACAGTTTAAAAAAAACATTTGTTTTAATTACATCATTCAAATGAAATAACAAAAATCGTTAATAATAAATTTAACATCACAGCAATAATTATTCAGAGATTAATGTGTCAAAAACAATTAACCTAATGATTTCTACAGTTTATCAACTGCTCGTTAAGATTTTGTATTATTTATACATTTAAAATAAATACATTTATATAATTTTATTAAAATAATATATACGAAGAACTTCGATAGATAGAAATTGATTCGTTACTATCGTTTGAAACCATAATTATTATTACAATGAGCGACATTACAGTGAATCCAAAGAGCCACTCAACACAGGATGTGTCGTAGAATCCCTCGGTAGCTTGTTCATCCGAGTTCTATCCAAACTCAATCACAATTAAAAACAATAATCATAGTAATGTCCTTGCTACATACAAATTATGGCACTAATTATCATAAGCTTGTGTATTTCTTTAACCAATTTTGACACAAGGCTTAAATATTCGCATTAACCCGTTAAACGCGACAGTACTATGCATCCGTTTGAAAAATATATATCATTTTCACATCAGAAAACGATGAAAAGGTATGAATTGGATACGTTCTTCCATCGTAATTAAAAAAAAATTGGATTCATTTTATGCTCATAATTAATAAGCGTTCAACGGGTTAATTACAGTAATATTTTTTTATACACACCGCAGAATAATACTGCGATCACAATAGAATCATACATAAAGATGATAATATCGTTTTTAAAATTATACATATCATAAATAATAATTATATAATAATCTTTAATAAATATCACATATATTCAGGTACTTACATATTTCATTTTCATCAATAAAACATTATTCCTATTTAATTCAATAATAAAATAATACATTTGTTAAAAATATTCTCTCAATTACAAAAATCACAGCCATGGTTTTGGAAATATCATATCAAAAATAAATACATACACATAAATATGGCACTACATAATAGTTGAATTTTATACACGTGTGTCATTTATTCGCATATATGCCAATATATTATTACATTCGAGCAAAGTAATATGTAGATGTTTTCTTTGAAAAATTATAATAAAATAAATGGGTACAATCGACGATATACATATATTATTATATAAAATAATAAATATAACAAACAGATCAAATTATTAAAATTACAAAAACAGTTTATATTAAAATCGGTTAACATTAAATACATGAGATTTATTAAAACAATTAAAATCTCGGAATCAATTAGGATAAACTATGTAATATTTCAGATTATTATGAAATGAAATCCTTCATTAATATTAACCGAATATGAATATAAACCGATCACATAATTCGAGACGTGCGACAGATAATTTTTCCATATATAATTTTATACAATAATAAAATATTTTTAATTCACATATAATTTCAATATATACTATAATAAAATTACGAGTAATGTTTTATATTAATAAAATATTTAATACACAATAATACATGGCATCAAATGAAATTGGACGTAATTGTACCCATTTATTTATATGTCTACATATTAAATATAATTTTCACCGATATATAATCTATTTTAATTATGACACACAATGTTTTGGCATACCTGTTGTGCGGAACTGGCGCGGCACTCGGTCCCGTATTGTTTCCGTAATTTCCGAAGTGTCTTTGGGGACGCGGTCCACTCGGCGGTATGGGGCGGGGACGTTCTTGACTGTTGCTGCGCACGGAACTTTTAAATGACGGTCCGCCGGCAAATCTGTGAATAATAAACGGATTGAATTTAATATTTTTTAAATTATTTATTGGCTGATGGAAATTTAATTGCTAATATCCGGTATATCCCGAAAGAAATCTATGTTTTTTTCATCATCATCATCATAGGTCTGATGGTCTGCCGCTACGTCGCATCATCTATCGGTAAGTTTTAATAATACAGTATCCCTCTGTACATAATCCCCTCAACTAATGGTCCCTCCTGACTTCCTCGTGGTGGCGAGTAGGAGGAACGAGAGCCAGTGGGGGCATCCCCTAGAGCAGACTGCGCTCCGGGAAGCACCCGCGATTTAGATTGCCAGGCAGGTCACCACGGTTTCTCCGTCCTCCGAAACTAAGAGAGGGGTCCTTGGCGGAGTCCTCAATCGACGGGAGTGGTTACCCCGACGGGAGGTGTGCCTTGGGTTCCTCCTCGGCGCCGGAATTCCTTGTAGTCACCCGTTGCCTTGCAAGAGCAATTGACTCCCAGTCGAACTTCCAGCTGTCTAGATGATGAAAGGGGCTAATAGCATTGTCTGAAGAAATCTTAGCTACGGCGGGGCACGCAGGTACTTCCCGGGCTTAAGAGTAAGCGATAGAGTGTGCGGAAGTAGCAAACCCGCACAATTCGGCCCAATCGTAAGCTTCGTGGTGCGGGGCTGGAGAAGGGCGGGATGGGATCGACTCCACGCTTCGTCACTGATAAACAGGGCCTCATGTGGCCCAGTACCCGCAGGGCGTGGTATGTGGTTGCTCCCGACCACTACGGGGTCCTCCTTTCCCCTGGTTGACCGAAGTGCGGGCTTCCGTTGGAGGTGATTTGGCGTGCGTTTTTCTGTAGAGCCAGTATTAATGTACAAAGTCCAACCTAACGAAGGATCCACCTCCTCGTGGTGCTAGATGTGAATACAGGTCGGGGGCCCCCCTAGAACAGACTGGCTCCGGGAAGCACCCGCGAGACGACGTGCCCGGCAGGTCACTGCGACTTATGCTCTGGAAACGAACGAACCCCTTTGATGAGGATCCACCGTCGAGAGACAGAGCATCGTTGAGCGCTTCCTAAGCGGGTGACCCTTTGTCTACCACCCGTAAGGGTTGTGCAATCCAATCCCCCAATCAGCCCCCGTGTTCAGATGATGAAAGGGGCATGCTAAGTCTGACACAATTGCAATTGTTGATAGCATAGCAACGGTGACCGACATTGGAATTTTCTTAACTTTGGAGTAAGGGATGGAGTGTGGGAAAGTGGTAATTCCGCACAATTCCGCCCAATTGCAAACCTTACGGTACTGGGAGTGAGAATGGTGAGGAGAGAATCGATTCCTCATTCCGTGACATGAAACCAAAGCTTACTGCGAGCGTGTATGTGGATCGGGTGTGAGGTCGCTCCCGATCTTGCGGGGTCCTCCTTTCCCCTGGGTCACCAAGTCTGCCCCCGCATGGGGTGAGTTTGCCTTGGTCTTCCTTTTCTCTGGACAGGAAGGCTTTAATCTGCAGAACAATTAAAGGCATGGCGGATGATCAGAATTAATATAATGGAATTTTAAATTCTGGAAAATTTATTGTTGTTTTAGAAGATGGACTTATCTCATTATTTGACAATACAAAAAATCTATTTACGTTTATTAAAGATGGAGCTCCTCCCCTTCCTAGAAAGACGATTAAAGTCTACATATTTGGCCTTGGTTTAGACAATCTCCAGATATAAACCCAATCGATAACAAATGGCATGTATTAAAAAAATCCCGAAAACCCAGCAATAAGGACACATTAATGATATTTATAAATAAAAAATGGACTTAAATCCCACGAGAAATCATCGTTCACTGGAGAAGGATACCATGCACAGCAGGATTAAGTCACTCCTGGACTAGAAAGAGGGATTGACTATATATTGATAACAAAAAAAATCTATGAAATCAAAGTTACTTATTTTATTTTTTAATATTATTTGTAATATGGAGGAGCGTCTATTTACGTGTTACGAGATAAATTTTGGTTAAAATCAATTTATAATACCTAGGACGAGGGTGTTGTGCTGGACTTTGAATCGGTGGCGTATTGAGAGGAGAACGGTATCGAGCAGGTGATCTGCGACGCTTCGCTGGTCTCCCAGGACGAGGAGATCGAGACCGAGATAAAGATCTGGATCTGAAATAAACATAATTATTAAACATATGTTTTGTGGATATAATATTAAATTCTGTGAAGATGTAAAGAGTAGAAAATAATGCATTTAATATTTATTGATTAACGTTGAAAAAAATAGTGTGTAATTAATCTAGAATTTATAATCGACTCACCGACTGATTGAAAAAGAATTTGAACGACGATCTCTAGATCTTCGTTTCGGTGGTGGAGGTAGAGGGACGCGTCTCGCGACAGGACTTCTCGAATACGATCTGTATTTTTCGACTCCGACTCTGCGTCCTCCTTGTGAACGGACTGACACCGGTCTCGAGCGGGAACGGGATCTAATAATGAATAAAATATATTTTAATGATTGTTTTATACATTTTTGAAGTGAATCACGGTTGGAGACTAACCTGGAATACGGTGTTCTGGATCTGACGCGGCTACGAGTCCGCGATCGAGTGTATCGCGATCTAGATCTGGATCTGCTGCGAGATCGTGATCTGGAGCGTGTTCTTGAACGAGTCCTGGATCTTTTGTCTCGTTGTCGAGCACGTTCCTCTTTTTCTCTGATCATTCTTTCGAATGCCACCAGTGGGTCTTCTATTGTTCTAGAAGTATAATATCAAATATGAATTAATGGTAACTTGTTGCGTATAAAACAAAAATAATGAGTTTTTATTAACCCAGGGGGTCCTTGAGCTCCTGGGGGTAGTGGTTGATAACTAGGTTGAAATTGTGGTGGACCATATGAAGGCGGCGGTCTCGGTGGAGCACCTGGAAAACTAATAATAACAAATTAAAACGAGTCAGAATATATTTTTTTCTTTTTACCATCTCTGCATAAGATATAAGATAAAGATAAGAAATTGGCTTACTCATAAGGACCCATTGGACGAATTGGCGGGTAAGATCCGGGAGGTCCATGAGCAAAATTTGAATTCTGTAAAAAAAATATATTTTTAATGCAAATTTTACGTTCAGCTTTACCTCGAGCGTAAAAAAGTTAAAAACGGGATGACTTACGACTGGAGGTTGCATGTGATTTGGAGGATGGTGCATTGGACCCATTTGATTATTACGTTGCTCTCTTTCGTCGACGGTGGGCGTGCCTGATCTTTCTTCTCCCATAATTATATTCTATAAACCAAAAAAATATGGAATAATCATTTTAATTAACATAGAAAATTATGAAATACGAATAAAATAAAAAAAAATATACTAACATGATGTTGATTTGGTGGAGTCTCCATTCCGGGGGGTTTTAACGATGGCCGCATCCCAGGATGAACTCCTATAAATAAATTTAAAAAAATTGAGGCCACGTTCAATATATCAAATATTCGGAGGAGCGAAAAGTAATTAAAATTTCTTCAATGAGCTCATTCACAGTCAGTTTGTGTCGAGACACGGTCCCACAAACACGTAAGTTTTGTTATTACGTTAAAGCGGTTGTAAATTTAATTATTCGGTTAAAAATCTACAATTCAGGATCATCTTCGTCGCATAGGAAAATTGTACAGACAAGAAATTTGGTTTCCTCGTAAATTGACGGAGATGGCGCTCAATAAACTGCATATTAGTTGTGCGTCTCTTTTGTCTTGGTATGAAGCCGATCCGATTTTGCGGTGAATTGTAACTGGAGGTGAGAAGTGGGTGCTATACAATAATCTTGTACGAAAAAAACAATGGCTTTCTTCCGGAGAAGTACCTGTTCTGACCCCTCGACCATCACTAACAATAAAGAAGGTCCTTGTTTGTGTGCGGTGGGATTTTTCTGGAATTATACACTACGAATTGCTAGAACCTGATCAGACCGTTACAGCGACAGTGTATTGTGAACAATTCGGGCAAATGAAACTAGAGCTCATAAAAAAACCCATCTGTTTTTGGTCAATAACAAAAAAAGGATCCTTCAACACGTTAACGCGAGGCCTCACTCTGCAAAAATAAGGGAGTTTGGATTGGAACTTTTAACTCATCCACCAGATTCACCGGATCTCTCGCCGTCAAATTACCATCTTTCCAGATCGATACATTAAAAGGTGAAAAAATAAATAAAAAGTAGAAGTGAAAACGGTGCCCCTAATTTATAAAACTATATTTGGTAAAATAATTACCGTATGGTGGCATATTTTGTCTGTTGTTCATATAATGATCACCATGAGGACCTGCGTTGGGGGGAAGATTTGCATTATGTGGATGTCCAATGTTAATATTCGGAGGGTTTGGTTTCGGATTTCCATTTCCGCCGTAGCCACGAGGGACTATGCCTTGAGGTTGCATAGATTGTACTGGCGGCACTTTGACGGTGATGTTATCATCATAAGACCCGTCCGAATCATCAAATTGATCGTTATCATTGGAGGAATGTCGAGTCGGCGATTTATTATCTAAAATTAATCCATTTTGTTAAATAATTTATCGATGAAATAATATTAAAAAATAATATATTACTTGATTGAACATCATTAGTTTCCGTGCGTTGCTGCTGTTGTTGCTGGTCTGATGAATGCGTTTCAGCTTCCGGAATCTCTGGTTTTGTGGCTAAAAAAAAATTTGAATCATTTCATTTGTTAAATATAAAATCATAAATAATTCTGTAATTATTGTAAAATACTTTTTTGAACGGGAGGGCGAGGTCGTGGACAGTAGCCGGTCTGGTTGCGAAAAATTCCGACAGAGTTACGCAAAAAGCGATTGGGAATGAGTGTCGCCGGCGTGATATCTTTTTCGCGACAATCGGGACATTCGTGATCCTCCGACTCGAGAAGCACACCGCGGATACCTAAATAAAAATAAATTAAAATCCTCTCGTATTTAAAAATAATACGTATTTAATGCCAAAAATAAAAAGGGCGACTTACATTCATCACAAAATGAATTACCACAACACGGAATCATTACGGCATCGGTGAGCAAGTCGTGACATAGCGAACACAGCAAATCTTCGGGGATTTCTTTGCGTGGCGGTGGATCCGGAGCGTTAGAACCGGCTCCGGTACCGCTCTCCATCAACGCTTCTTCGGCTTGATACGCTTTACTAATATAGACAACAAAGCATAAATTAAACCGGCAAAAATAATTTATTTCATATTATTTTAGTAGTTATTATACTGGTCAACGGCGGGAACGGCAAAAGCTCCAGTCGGCGTCATCATCGCTCCGGGTGCACTCGGTCCCTCCACCGGCACCATAAAACTCCTTGGAATTCCCGTACTACGCTTTATATCGAGCTGTTCCTGTCGTCGCAAATTATAAATTACGTTAATTAAATGAAAAATATAAAAATAATAATTGATATTAATAAAACGTACTCCTCCACTCGCCAACGGACAATTCTTAATCCAATGTCCTGGTTCATGACATCGATAACAGCGATAATTCGGGGGTACTTCTCCGCGTTGATTAGATCCTCTAATTTTTTGGTAGCTGAAATTGAAATGAACGTTAATGTAATGAATAAAATAAAACTGAAATTTTTATAAAATAATGTCGTACTTGACAGGATCGTAATCTAGCGTAGATTGAGAAATCATGGCCATGATTTTATCTTCTTCAGAGCCCTCCATGCGGGAGAGATCTGTAGTTCCCTTGTGAACGGCAACAGGCTCGAGGCGCGAGCCGACTGGTGCAGTGACTCCATCCCAAGACTTTTTCACTTGCTGCGTTACGGGTATTCTTGCGACGAGCAGAGACGTATTTTTAGGTATTAATGTAGTGTTGTCCGAATAAACTAAAATCAATTTTGATTATTATTTCCATAAATAGTGAAATTAAGTTTATAATAAATTATATTTACCTTCTTTAGTTTGGGCATTTGTAATCTGCAAGTCGAAATCGGACGTTTTTCCGATTCGCTTCTGCTGTATAATTGCAGATTTGAGATCTACTATGGATATATGAAGGCCATCGAATGCGACAGTGTCATATTCTAATGCACTTTTAAACTTGTAATGAACAGACATAATTCAGCTTGTATGAATATGTACAAAGAAAAAACTGCATTGCTAGACTAGAAAAAATAAATACTAATGTAAGTTATCAGTAAATTAAATCCTTATATTTTATTGTATCGAATATCTTAAAATCGGGGCTTTAAACCGGAACTGAACCACGCTATTTTAGTCAGAACATCTCTTTCTTATTCTTGCTAAATAGACGTAGGCAATAAAACATTCACGTCAATAAAATAAGGAATAATAAAAATTATTTGAACAAAAAATAATAGGATTTTTTTTAATTTCTCAAATTGTTTAAGTACAAATGCCTCAATTTTTTTTATTATTGTGTTGTTGCACATGTCCCTGACGTACCTTGACATTGAATGCCATAATGAATGCTCACTTTATTGTTGGCCGTTGAAAATGTTTTGATGTGATCGGCGATTTTGATCATTCGCAAAAAAAATATAAATAATTTTCGGCTAAAACAACACGTTATGATACAGCAGCTTCTGTATTCACCGAACATGACCTTGTGGTGATTTCTTCCTATTTACAATAATGAAAAAATATAATAGGATAACACATACAGAAGTGCTGTGAAGATTGGAGAAATGGGGCCGGCAGAAATGTATTACATTTGAGAAGGTCCTGAAGAACGTCATATATATGCCGTTTATTATGGGGCAGTTCTCACAATAAAACATTTCTTGAGAAGAACAGAAATTCCGCGTATTTTATGATCAAACCACTTATGTCAAAAGGTGAAACTACTGCAAACGGAAATCAATTTCCTGGTACATTAACATCGTTATAAAATATCACAAAATGAGGACAAATCTATTCAATGCAGTACATATTAAAGATAAAGAAAATAAATAGTATTAGAATATTTCGATGAGATGTTTTAGTACATTAAAATAAAAACACATATATGCTTATGTCAAAATTAACACATACACGTAGTTGTGTTTTGCTTGTACAACATATATGTCACAACAGTCCGACATACATTTTCCAACAGCTCGACGCATTCTGACATACAATTGACATATAAAATGGACACCACCGCAACAAATTTCGTGAATTGCCAATTGTCAAAGGCTATATTGTTAAGATGGAGCGAGCGGAGAAAACATGAATTCTCAGTATGTATTATGGAATTTAAATGGTATTTGCATGATGAGGTCGTGACGTACCGTGGCGGGACAAAAGTAGCGGGGCGCCGCTGTCTGGCGGCACCGGGCGCGAGGGAAGCCGACGCCGCCTGCGCGCAGTCTTAACAGCCGCCGATGCGACCATCTACTCCCTTCGAATATTGATTACAAAACTAAATATATTGTCTCTTCTAAATTCAACACAATCAAATATTAATATTATATAAATCAGATTTTATAACGTAGACAACAATCATTTTTTATTCTTTTCAGTATGGAAATTGTATTTAAATATAAATGATGAAACAATTGCAGTCTCAAATAATTTATTTTTACGTACTATCTGCATTTGTATATTATACACATGTCACGAAACTGATTTATAAATACCTGACAATTTATAAAAATACATGAATTCATTTTGTTTTAATAAATAATTAAGCGTTGATTCGTAGATAATATTAAAATATTTTACTCTAATGGAAAATGTTGCAAAATTAATAAATCCCAGGTCATTATACCATCTGATGGAACTTTAGGATTTAAAAACCATATTTCCACTACACACAGTCTATAGTAAGAAAATCAAATATGCGGGATATGTAGGCGTGAAAGAGTAGAGAGGTCAAAAGGGAAAGATTTAATAAAACAATAAAAGTTGACGGTCATTCGTTGCTTTATTAGGTCATTATTTTTTAACAAATATTCTAATAAATGGTAAAGTCCAATTTAATTCCATTAAATCAGAAAAATCTCAATTTTATTCAAATATGGCGCCATAAGACAAACATCGACATTTTCTTAAATTGTTTTTTTGAAAAATACAATGCGATTGTACTTTTTGTGTAATATATTTAGATAATAAATATTTTCGATTTTCAATTAATTTATAATATTCTAATAAGGTAGATATTTATCAAATCTACAAACGATAAATATATAATTATTTTTGAATTTTAATTAATTTATTTAAATGGCGTAACTTGGAAGTAGATTCCATAGTGCCACTCACTCACATACAGGAGAGATAAAGGGGCTCTCGGCATACAGCCTTGCAGGGAGGCCCTAAATTTTTCTACAAATAATAAATATTTGTACAATTAATTATGTATCCAAAACATTGCAAATTGAGTAAAAAAATAATGCACTATGGATGTGGGTAGTGAAAATGTTTTGAGGGGGGAGAGTTTCAAAATTAAATTGTGCCTAGTGCCTCTCTAGTGCTATATCCGCCACTGCTAGAATATAATATAATATAGATTTCCGCCTGAAGGTTAACCTATTAGCTTACTACTCAGTATCGGTTAACTTATAGGTTAAATAAAAGAATCAATCAAAAATTTACAGCTTTAAATTTATATATGTGGAACCCTAATTTATTGCTCTCACAATTATCTTTTCGTTATCGTTTATTTAGAGGATACTTAGAAATACGATGGATCGAGGTTGACTTTATATGACATACAATCAAATCATTTAATTTAGTATTTTTTAAATATCTTAAATACATTGCATTTTTATATTAATTTAAATTATGCGCAATAATTGACTCTGATTATTTTCCATAGACAAACACTTTTCGCGCCTGTCATCTTGACAACTTGTTTATATTATCTCAATAGCTCGTTTTGTTTATATTCAAAAATGATTTCAGAATATCTTAAACAATTGCTAGAACCGTGTATATGGCTCATTATTTATGTTTTTATTCCGCTTGCATTAACTATTACATTTATCAATTGGTGGTATCCCGATATTAATGTTATCAAGAGATATAGATCCAAAGGACACGGCTGGAGAAGCATTCAAATGAACAAATCAGTACTGTACGATACATTGGTACGTATGCGATTTTTTTTATTCATCTTATTATTTTAAATCATGCAATATATAATTGATTTATGTTGAATTTTTGTATAAATGGTAGTGTTCTGTGTGTGAAAAATTGATGCTCCCATCCGTCGGTCAATATTGTGAACGATGTGCATTAAGTGCCTGTCGAGATTGCAGGAAAATTGCAGAAAAACAATATGGATGTCGTACTTTGACAGCTTCATTAAAAGAACCCTTTTATCATCATTGGATAAAAGGTGATATATTCAACAAATTGTATTTATTTATACAATTTCATGTTGTTATTTATATTCAATATTATTATTCCAGTTGGTGCTACTTGTGACGATTGCAGTCTAATGCCAGAAGAAGGTAGAAATGAATATTTATGCTCTTGGTGTCAAAGATTAGAACATTGTGCCAAAGGAGTGCCTTCGAAAACTGTTGTACTTCACATTTCACTATTGATTTTCTTTTAATAATTTCATAATAATTGAATAAATATTTTATTTTTCAGATATGCGACTTTGGAGACTTGCAATCGTGTATTATACCGCCTACGCATGTTAAAATCAGCAGAACGGGAGCTATTTCTGTAACACCGCCCGACTGGAAAGATTGGCAACCGCTTATTGTGATTGGTATGTATTTATATTACCGCATTACAATTAGAACATTTATTTTTATTATTATCTTATAGGAAATCCTTTATCTGGTGGTGGAGCCGGCGATGATGTATTATCTTCGTTTCGAGGGTATCTTAACCCGTTACAAGTAATCCGTTTAACAAAGAAAGGCTTAAAATCGGCTATCAATTGGATACCACCTTCCGCTCGTATTATAGTCGCTGGCGGAGACGGCTCAGTTTCAGCCGTGCTGTCGACAATCGCCGATATGAAAACCGAAGTGTGTAATAGATTATGTAAAATAAAAATACTTATTTTTGTTTAATATATTTTTTTGTTGTCTAGAATTCACCAGCAGTAGGGATTTTACCACTAGGAACTGGAAATGATCTGAGCCGAGTTCTCGGATGGGGTGGTACTTGCCCAGAACCCTTTTCTGCTCTATCTTTTGTGGACGATATCAAACGTGCTAAGCCTCAATCTATCGATCGGTATTAATAATTGATTAAAATCATTTGCGTGGTTTAATAAAAACATTTGCGGAATTTTTGTTTTTTCAAAAATCTTTATTTGTTCCATTGACGAATACATGACCCTTGATAAATGCGTCAAAAAAAGCTATTCGTCAAGTCATCCACCACTATAATACTAAATTAATTGAACAAGAACTTCAAAAAAAATAAAAGATTCAAAGTGTTTGTTCAACATCTAGCCATTGACCAAAGCTTGATTTAAAAAATATCACTTCAGACAAATTAAAGATTTTAGAAAATGTAGAGAAGTTCTACACCAAACTATATACCAACAATAAGTGCACCATTCGAGCAGACCGCGATGGAGATAAATGACAAAAGAGCCTAAATTACCTGACACTATTCACAGGAAATTCCAACAATTGAAAAACGGAAAAGCCCAGGGAGAAGATAGAATAAGTAAAGAGCTCTAGAAGGCTAGAGGATATCCTCTATTGAAAGAACTTCTATTCAGCTCAATAATTGCTCCAGAGACATGAAGTAGTAGTCTAGTTGGCTTATGTTGGCATTATGGCTTCCAATGTCAAAATACGCTAGAGACGAGCGTAACAACACAACAACAACAAAAATTTAACTCGCAAAATTCAAAAATTCCAATTATTTTTTTGTTCAAACCTCCTATTTATGATATTTATATATAATTAAATATACAAATTGTAGATGGTCTGTGCATATTGGTCGTCGACAATTATACGCTTATAATTATATAAGCATAGGCGTAGACGCGAGAGTAGCTCTGGATTTTCACCGAGCCCGACTTCATCCGTTGTACGTTCGCGGAAGTCAATCTATTAATTATGTAAGACGCATCTATTTAATCTGTCACTATAATAACAGTTTTTTTCAATAATCCAACGGAAATATTATTTCAGCTAATATATCTGTGTCTGGGGACACAACAAGTGCTATCGCAAGACTGCCACGGTCTGGAAAAATTGCTCGAAGTCACGCTAGACGGCAATGTGATATCTATACCTCCTTTACAAGCGTTATTATTACAAAATATACCATCTTGGGGTGCTGGTGTCGACGTATGGAGTGTGTATATATTTTTTTCGCACGCTCGTATTTATATTGACAATTTTGTATATGATTAACATAATATATCTTTATAGACACTGGCGCTGAAGGACCAATACCCGTACAGAATTATAACGATGGAAAATTGGAAGTGCTAGGCATTACTTCGTCATTCCACATTGCTAAACTACAAATCGGTTTATCACAACCGAACCGTATCGGTCAAGCATCGGAAATTATTGTTGGTTTTTTTTTTTATTTTCTTTACGATGTTTTATATTTTTCTCTATAATTCGATTTTGTTGTAGATTAAACTGAAAGGCTTAGCTCCGATGCAAGTGGATGGTGAGCCGTGGGAGCAAGGACCGTGCGAAATTCACGTTAAACAAGCTGGAACCGTATCAGTACTTCAGTCATCGGCAAATTAAACGGTATTATCTATATGTATTGTGCTTATTGTTATTGAAATATTTAACGTATACCTCGAATCTGTTTTAATGTGCGAATTAATATATTCTGCTCGTCATGTGTAACAACAATCTAATTATCATTGTCTTGTTGTTGCTACTAGACACATAATATTCGGATAGGTGATCCTTCTGATGCAATGTGAGTGACTAAAAAGAAAATCATATCCATGATCAGTTAACATGGTTAATTTTTCAGAATATATCAGCTCGTTTGCATTTCTTTCTTTTTCTTATTATCACTCATCTATTATTATCCAGGATGAACGAGATTTTCTGCAATATCTCTTAACTAATTATAAAAAAATATAAATAGGATATATAAAATTACATTGAGACAGAAGACGAGGATAGAAAAAAGTGAATCTCTATATTAAAACTCCACTTTAAATATCCAAGTGGTATTCTTCGTGAGAAACAGGGTTCCAGTTTAGAATTATTTTCAGAACAAATAGATTTTTAGTCAACTATTATATGATTATTTTTAACCCATTGTTTACGGTGAACACGACTTTTGTATTTATAATGAATTCAACATAACCTTAAAAAAATGCTAATTTATTACTTTTAATTGACTATTGTCATACTCTTCTAATGGGCTATTTTTTTATTCAAATGAGGCTGTGGCGGTTATGCTTCGCGTCTAATATTCGATAACTTAAATGCAGATTTATTGTATGAGGAAATATATTGCCCATTATTGAGATTCCTCAAATATCGGCCGGCTGTAAAAGCCAGCCGACATTTATTCAAAATTATAATATTAATTAATTATTCATATTAAAAAAAATTAAAAATTATATGCATTTCGTCAAGAATGTTAATTATTTGGGATGTCTGCTAATGGGATTCCCACGGAATGAATAGGCTATGACCAACTACCTGAATCAGATGCAAGATGTTAGCTGCTTTTTTTCTAGTGCAGGCCAAAACAATAATAGACATGCATCTGAATGTGACATTAATATTTTATGGAATATGGAATGGTTGACCGGGAAGGGAAACCGTGTCGGCATATAAATAGGGCTCCCCAAGGCCTAAACTAGAGAGTTCGGGTTTACTGTTGAAACTCTAGTGTGGGACCGAAGATACCGACTGAGCTGGATCATATGCTCGTCAGGCAAGAACACGTTTTCTCCGATGCCGCAAAGAGCTGACCTCATTCGCGCTACGGCCGCAATTCGCAGACTTTGCTCGCGCTAATGCCGCAGTTTTGCGTAACGACTTTATGCGGCTGATGCTAGTGATCATGCCCCATAGAATCTTCGCTACAGACTGACTGGGATTGAGTCGGTAAAACCAGAAGCAGAATCGAGTAGATCGACGTCCCCGTTTCGACGTAAAAAAACCGTGGTGATCGCTATTCTCGCTTTATTTTAGGTGCAAAATAAATACGAAAGTCGTCGAAAAAACAAATGGAGTCAGATTATTCATTCAGAGCGTAAATCCCCGCAAGGCGTTACCCTAATTTCTCATATATGATGGATACATTGTGTTTTTATTATTTTTTTCATAATGCTTTATTGTGACTAAAAATCATGTTTTATTTATTATATCTATTATTTTTGCTTATATACAATATATGAGTTTAATTTTTTATTTTAACGATACGTGACCCACAGCTATAATCAGGGGCAGCTCGCCCTTAAGGGTAACCGGGGCACTGCCCCACACACATTCCTCCTAATAGCAAAATAATAATTAGCTGAAATATGCAAACAGAACTATATTCGTATGTGTTTGGGCATTTTTGTATCCGCCCTGGTCCCGAGGTCGCTAGCTTTGGCGCGAACGAGTCTTGTTGTTTGGTTATGTATTGGAGGTAAAGAGAAAATTTCCGTATTAACGTATACAGAAGGTAGCTTTATGTTTGCTACGTAAGTCTGTTCAGGGCAGGTTTCCATATGCCCTGGACACATGGTTGCTAGCCTCAGTTTAGCTGTTGGTCCGTCACGAACGAGTGTTGTTTGTCAGTCAGTGAAGGTAAAGAGAAAGGTTCCGTATTCCCATATATAGAAGGTCGCTTTTCGTTTACTACATAAACTCTGTTTGGGGCAAACCTGTATATGCCCCGCTGATCTATATTTTCTACTTAATTCGAATAATAAACAACACCGTTAACGTTTTTCGACTATATTTTGCATTTCTCTTTTCTGAAATTTGAATACCATCAACTGATTGTTGAAAATCTTTTAAAACTTTACGATTTTTTTACAAATTTTATCAAATTTTCAAGGTTGTCTAATTGTTTTTCTTAGTTTTAGTTTTAAAATAGCCTGTAAATTGTTGATGAAAAGCAAATTTGAGCCATTTTCTCATCACGCTCGTGTTTTTAATCCGATTTCATTTAGATATAAAAATAATTTTAATCAAATTTTTGTGATTGTGTCAGTATCAAAATGGAAATCAAAGTTTAAGCTCATGCCAGGTTGTGGAAATTTAGTTACAAAGAAGTAATTGATTTTTTATCAAAAATGATTATTTTCTCTAATAGACTTCTTTTCGCTTCTATTATACATCCAGTTTTTAATCAGGGAGAGCTTAAATTTTGTAGTAAAAATAAGTTGTGTGAATTT
Source organism: Philopotamus ludificatus (assembly GCA_022495035.1). Taxonomy (NCBI): domain Eukaryota; kingdom Metazoa; phylum Arthropoda; class Insecta; order Trichoptera; family Philopotamidae; genus Philopotamus; species Philopotamus ludificatus. Next base: position 117,571 of record JAGXCT010036632.1, on the reverse strand, counting down.
TGTTACCGTTCTATTACCTTAGCGTTTAACGCAGGGCTGTTATTAATTTATATAATATTTAAATAATAATAAAAAGCATTTGAACTTTTTGTCATGTTACTTTTTTCAACGGGTGGAAATATTCTATCGACAGTTACCGTCACAATATATTTTAATATTTATTTGCACATTCGAATAAGATTCGATAATCGTAAATGTTGTAAATTTGTTAGTGTTGATATATATATTATATGTGTATAAAGATCCATGCTATTTTGGTATAGATATATTATAATTGACTGATTTCTAAATTATTCTTAAGCATGTGACAGCTTTCGGATACATTTTACTTTAAAATTCTGGTACCAAATATTTTATTTTTTATTAATTTATTATATATATACATATATAATCTCATCTCGACTTTAATATGCATTTTTTTTTTTAAATAATATCGAATTTAATTACTTAAATATTTATTTCCATTATATTCTCATTTTTACATTCCGTAATTTAATATTTTATACAAAAACAAGTACATACAAGCAATAGAATTTTAATTGATATAATATAATCACATTCGTTAAACTAATCTTATTAATAAGTTTTTTATAAGTTACAAATGTAAACGATCAAATTATTTAGAATCTCCTGTTAAGTACAAAATATAATTTATTTTTTATTTTTAATAGATCTGTTATGATATTTATCACGATGTGAGCATATCTTATATAAAATTACGAAAATATTATTTATCGAATATTGAAACTCTGCATATGTACTTAAAATAATATTTGTATAATCATTTTTGTATTTTACAATACTTGGAAAAATACTATCGACGAATATAAAGACGATAACAATTCGTCCACAGTTATTTCTGCAATTTTTATTCATTGTAGAATTTATTTGTATATGTAATGTTCAAAATTGATGTTTATAATACAATACAATATTGTGTGTATATATTGAGTTTTATTCATAGAATTACACGACATTAAACAATTATATATGATTATCAATTAATTTTTATATTTTTGTAGACCTTCGGCGTATGTCTTAATGAAATACTCATCGTTAGACGAATCTCTAAAACATCTCTGCGGTTTATTGCCCAAAACAACGCACACCGGTTTCTTGCCGTCGAAATATAAACTTGTTTTATAGCTTATTTTTCTTCGCCGCAATAACGAGAGCAGTTGTTCCAAACATGCGCATTGCCACGGATTTTTATGTAGAATCATCTTCGTTAGTCTTCTCGGAACACTCATGCCGATATTATTACCGAAATTTGTAAATAGATTGTTCGAAATATCTATATATTTCAACGTTTGTGTACCGAAGATTGGCATGATATTTAATTTGTTGCCTGACACATCGAGCATTGCCAGCTGCGGCAAAAGAGTCAACTCATTTATATCGTACAATTGATTCCTCGACAGATTCAGCGTCTTCAGATTGGATAGAGAGTTGAATACGTTTTCGTTGAGCACCGTTAATGCATTGTTTGATAAATCCAAGTGGTTCAGTTTGAGAAGTGCTTGGAAGAACGTGGGGGGTATATCCTGAATACCGTTTCCCGATATGTACAGCTTTGTCAATTCAACGTTTTGAAGAAACATTTCAGGTTCCAGTATTGCGAGCTGTGCCGACTGCAATTTCAATATTTGTAAAAATTTCATATTATCGAACGTACCGATTGTCAAAGCCGTTAACGGATTGTTTGATAGGCTGAGATACGTAATTTCAGGCGTTTTATCGAATAATTCTATTGGGATCGCACTCAGGAGATTATTTGAAAGCAGCAGCTTGCTCATTTTATTGTTCAGTTCGAACGTCGGCGCCGGTAAGTCGATAATTTTATTATAGGACAGATCCAATATCTGCAAATTGGCCATCGAATCAAATAATCCCGCAGATATCTCGCCCATGAGGTTATATGACAAGTTCAGGTTTTGAATGCCATATAAATTGGCAAAGACACTGGTCTGAATGAACGTTAAGACATTCAAGGATAAATCCAACGTTTCTAAATTGGGCAGTTCCTCGAATGCGGCGTCTTCGAGCTCCGTCAGCTTGCAGTTTGCAAGAGAAACCAGCAATACGTTTTCATCATCGGATACCGTGCCTCTCTGGAGAACGGAAAAATCTTCTTCGGCCGAACATATCACATCGTTTTCGTTTTTTATACAATTTAAATTACAATTCACGATTGTCAACAGACTTGCAACGAGTAGCGTGCAAATCCACGGTCGCATGATTGCTTCGGTTATTTTAGAAAATGTGTTGGTTCAACGTATTCACACCCTGCTATGCTAGGATGCTGTTGCTTACTGAGAATGTTCATACAAAACTTGTTTGGTCACATTGAATAAAGGACAAATTTCGTATCTGGGAGTAGATGATGCGTTATTACACGACATGAATGGAAAAAGATGTTAACCTTGACAAAATATCTTGTTTACCTCTTAATTTTTTATTATCAAATTTAACCATCACATATATTAATATATCATATAATATAAATCAGGGAATATTCTTGTTAAAACATAATATAAATGAAGATTATTTTTTTTTCAATAATTAATTAAGTGTTTTAAAAAAACACGTATACATTTTTATAAACAATAATAAAAAAATTCATCCGTGCTGTGAATTATCCGGTTTTGGATCTTATGGAGGACAACAAATTAATTAATCAAATAACTGTGTATTGAATTTATTCATAATAAGAACTAGTATATGTTTTTTAATCATAAATTTAAATATATCCGACGTTAGAATTATTTATGAGATGAAAAAACATATGAGGAATAAATTAATATAATATAAATTAATTTATTTAAATGTAACCGTCGCATACAAAATTAAAACACATCTCCTTTTTAGAAACAAAACTCAGATTAACGTTTTTTAAATTGTTTTCTCTTTATAATGATTATACATTTATATCATGATTATTTAATAAAGTTCTCTAACTCCAAAGAGTATTGAAAAATCATAAATATATTCTACATTTACAGAAACATAAATATTATACTTACAGAAACATAAATATTATACTTACAGAAACATAAATATTATACTTACAGAAA